>JASDQU010198848.1:0-16855 GCA_032191745.1 Picea mariana
TTGAGCACATTCAACACATCCTCCAATAGGTTCATGACATCTTGGACAGAGCCAATGCTAAGTACAAGCAGTGACATGATCAACATCAGGTGCCACACAACTTCCAAGTGGGAGACAAAGTGTGGCTGCATTTGCAAAAGGA
Source organism: Picea mariana (assembly GCA_032191745.1). Classification (NCBI taxonomy): domain Eukaryota; kingdom Viridiplantae; phylum Streptophyta; class Pinopsida; order Pinales; family Pinaceae; genus Picea; species Picea mariana. The sequence goes on from JASDQU010198848.1 coordinate 143, forward strand.
GCACCTCGCTAGACCCCACTGCAAGCTTCATCCTCTCCGATATGGGTTGTTCACCCTCACCAAGGATGTAGGGGAAAATTCCTTTGAGCTCAGCATTCCACCATTCCTTGGTCTGCACCCAGTGTTGAATGTGGACCGCCTTTGACCCTACTTTCCACCTCTACTAGACACATCTGACATGGTAGAACAACTCACACCAACAGAGTTAAATCCAGACTGCATGGAACAAGCCAGAACTTATCATGTCATGGATACATAGATCAATCACACCCAAAAACAAAGGATACCGCTATATCGAGTTGTCAAAGCAGGCCAACTCCTTCACCAAGGCAAATGGCTCACCAGGGACCAAGTTCAGCAAAAGTTTCCTCATCTCATGGAGGAACTCAATGGAATGGGGACCATTGATTCCTAAGGGTGGAGGAATGATCCAGGTGGATATTGGTGGCCACCTGCCTATTCCACTTGGACAACCACCATTTCTTCTTTCAGTTTTTCAGTTTCCGCACAGTTTACTATTTTTAGCAGTTTTTCGGGTCCTAAACTTTTAGAGCCGTTTTGAGGCCTTAAACGATGTTTTTTGNTAGGGGAAAATGCCTTTGAGCTCAACATTCCACCATTCCTTGGTCTGCACCCAGTGTTCAATGTGGACCGCCTTCGACCTTACTTTCCACCTCTACTAGACACATCTGACATGACACAACAACTCACACCAACAAATTTAAATCTAGACTGCATGGAATAAGCCAGAACTGATCATATCATGGATACATAGATCAAACACACCTGACAACAAAGGATACCTCTATATTGAGTTGTCAAAGCAGGCCAACTCCTTCACCAAGGCAAGTGGCTCACCAGGGACCAAGTTCAACAGAAGTTTCCTCATCTCATAGAGGAACTCAACGCAATGGGGACCATTGCTTCCTAAGGGGGGAGGAATAATCTAGGTGGATATTGGTGGCCACATACCTATTCCACTTGGACCCCCACCATTTCTTCTTTCAGTTTTTCAGTTTCCACACAATTTACTATTTTTAGCAGTTTTTTTGGGCCCTGAACTTCCGGAGCCATTTTGAGGCCTTAAACAATGTTTTTTTGGGAAAACGGGGAGCAACATGGATCGTAGATCAATGTTTCTCACCCAAAAGTTGTATTCCTCGGATATATCTTTCTAACGAGGTATGGAACGCGTCAAACAAATATCGTATGCCAAAGTTACGTCCCCGAGAAGCTGGTGTACCAACTTACCCAAACGGGGCCCATAGTCTTGGCGTTTCATCTCCTAGGGTTAGGTATTTGGATGTTTAGGATTTTCCATTGTTTCTCAATAATAATAGGACTTTGAGCCTCATTGTAACACAGTTTAGAGGCTAGTAGCCGCCATATCTCTTCTCAGAGATAAGCTACCAGCGCCCTAGCTAGTTTATTTCCATTCTGTCTGTAAGCATATTTCAGTCATTTGTTATTAATGAAATGAAGTCTTATTTCCGGTGCATCTCTGTGTTTATGTGTATTTCTGTATTTCATTGTATTCCTACATAAATCTGGATCAATATTTCTATTAATAAATGATCAGCAAAAGTGAAAATATTATAGACTTCCATGTCGGCATGGTTCGAAACCAAGAAACCGAGTTCCTTCCAACTGGGCCTCCACCACTTCAATCCTCAACCAAAGGCAAGCTCATATAAGGGAGACAAAGAGGTTCTCCATCAATAAGGGAAGAGCTTGGGGCCTGAACACCGTGTTCATAATTAAAGTACAAAGGGACGCAGACTCAATATGAAGTAAATAATTTCTCTAGAGTAACTTTGCTCTCAAAGTTGAATTCTCTCTCGTCTTCCATAGCTCAAAATTGGTTTCTTTATAGCCTTCAAAATGAAACTGAAGGGCTGAGTTGGAACGTTTCTAGTATATGGAAGGCCAAGGATCAGAGATCTCCTATCGTGACATGGAAACCCAACATTTAATTTTGATTTTCTGGCACAAATCCCGATGTACGCGGGCTGTAGTGGAGAAGCCAATGTATATGCTTACTGTATAGCTTGCAAGGTGTGTACAAGTAGAAAAATATTTATTTTTTCTCTAGATTTATCAATCAGGGAAAGTAAGTCTGCATGGGGGAATGGAATAAGGCCCTTTCTGCAAGATTGCATAGGGTGAGGCAAATCTTGCTCTAAAAGATGCCCCCTAATGTGTGAGGTCAGAGGAGTATCTACGATGGCTGAAATACATTATAAATAACCTAGGAGTGGAGTGGTAGAGAACCAGCTGGATGAAATCGATCACTCATTACATTTTTTACTGACTTTGCATACATGGCTTCCAAAAATACATTGCAGATCCATGTGAAAATATACCAAATAAGTGTCTGTGGCCATGAATAGGAAAATGCAAATGTGGTTACATGCCAATAGCTGTCATGGTCACGAACAAGGCCCAGTAGTCTCAAAACCAATCTGAAGATATTTGTATACCATGGAGTACAATCTGATATCCCATGATCATTGAAGTCATATAGGTATTGGTCCAATGAAAAGGAAGCAACAACTCAGGAAAGCTGCGACCACATAGTTATGTCTTCAAGTCTTTTACACAATTCGCCAAATGTGCAAGTCTACATCATGTGAATAAATGAGTTGAGGTCGAACACGATGAGACATCGTTTGATTACTGGTCATTGATGTATACCGTTAACAAATGCGAGACAACCTACCGATAATGAAAGTAGGTATCAAGGCACCGAGTACATTCTTACAAGTGTGAATAAAGGATTCAATGTCGAACACCTGAAGAATCCATCGATCATGAGACATTGATGTATTCCCAATTGTCGATGGAGAGAGAGCCCGCCATTGATGATTGCAAGCCTCAAGGTACTCATAAGACTCTAGGTACCATTTCCAAAATAAATGGGTTGATTTCAATGGAAAGATACCCGCTGAAAGGAGATCATTAAGGAATCTCTCATCAGTCAACACGAGGTAAAAAGTAGGAGCTTCATGATTTGGTGGGAATCGAATGAAGAACAAGTTCATGAACCAATGAACCTATGCGTCTTTCATGTACGCCAAGTGCAAATGGTACATGAAAAAGACCCTCTGAATAACAACCAATGATGAAAACTGCTGAAAAAGGTGAGGAAACCACCAATAAGGCTAATGGCATCCAAGACACTGCACGAATCCCGATGTGTGAATAGATGTCTTACCGTCAAACACAAGGAAAACCACCCAGTCAACGACCAATGATGAAATGTCAACTATTGGGTTCAAGGTTACCTTCCAATGATGAAAGGAGGGTCAGGGTGCATGATAGGACTAAAGTATCATGTGATTCTGAGACAAACTGAGGGTATGACTAACATGCAAAGTCAAGAGTTCTAAGGAGTGGACGACATAGGTTGATAAACTTCCTTTCAACAAGAGCACGAGACTATGGTGGAATCTGGCAGCATATACCCAATGATAAAATCATGAGATGCACGAGGCATCAATGAAGTTCTCTGTAGGGACTGGAAGAGTAACCAGTCGGTAAAGAAGACTTTTTAATGAAATTAGCTTCCTAAGGTCATGCTAAAAACAAAATTATGATGAATGGACTCAAATAACTTTGTGCTCTGTTCAAAGGCGACACAACTGCTGCTGATATAAGATAATACTCCCTTCCCACCCATTTTTTTTTGTTTTTTCATAACAAACGAATGCTATGATACAGAGGAGGAAACGAGTGTCGCAAGTAAGAAAAACTAGTTCCAGCAGTGGAAGGTACCTATGCTCAATGTAGGGAAGTGCATGTGGGATATGGACACTCGGGGGAATGTTCCCTCCTAGGTATAGGGTGTCAAATTGTGTAGGATATAAACAAGGCTCTGCTTGGTTGAGGATGCAAAAACTGCTAAGGCAAATGGTTTATAACACAAAGCGAGAACCGTTTATAGGATCAATATTGCAAGCAAGGGCATGAGATGCAATCACAACTTAACGCCAAAAAATGTCCTTTTTTATATCTTTTAGTCTACTTGGTGTGAAAAAGGGATAAACTTGTGCCAAATATACGTCTTTTCAAAACCAATTTACGAGTGTGAAAAATACAAGTTCACTCAACGATTTTTTCATTTTTGGGTAAGGATTCAAAAAAGAGATTAACTAAGACTCATGATCTTTCAAATCTAATTTAACGAGTGTGAAAGGGACAAATCACTCGACAATCGTTTCACTTTTTAGACGAGTCAGAAAAGAGCTTAAACTCAACTCATTTGGGAGTCCACGGGGTGTAAATCCGCATGTTTATGAATGAGAAATGAGGCTTACCTCATCTAAATGTTTGATGATGTCCACTGTTGAGCACATCGACTCAAAGCTTTATACTTGCAATAAGTTCTCAACAAACAAGCAGAGCAAGCATATAGTGATAATATAAAAGGTTAGCACATTAGATAGCATAATCCATTAATATACAAAACAAATATGCCCATGGATCATAATACATATATTTTCAAGATATCATTTGGACGAGAAAGGAGTATTCTATTAATAAATAATCAACATAAGTGAAAATATTACAGACTTCGGTGTTGGCATGGTTCGGAACCAAGAAACTGAGTTCCTTCCAACTGGGCCTCCACCACTTCAATCCTCCACCAAAGGCAAGCTCATATAAATGAGACAAAGAGGTTCTTCGTCAATAAGGGAAAAGCTTGGGGGCTGAACATCGTGTTTAGAATTAAATGACAAAGGGATGCAAACTCAATATGAAGTAAATAATTTCTCCAGAGTAACTTTGTTCTCAAAGTTGAATTCTCTCTCCTCTTCCATAGCTCGGAATTGACTTCTTTATAGCCTTAAAAATGCAACTCAAGGGCTGAGTCAGAATGTTTCCAGTATATGGAAGGCCAAGGATCAGAGATCTCCTGTCGTGACATGGAAACCCAACATTTAATTTTGATTTTCTAGCAAAAATCCCGATGTACGCGGGTTGTAGTGGAGCAGCTAGCATATACACTTGCTGTATAGCTTGCAAGGTGCGTACAAGTGGAAAAATATTTGTTTTGTCTCTGAATTTATCAATCAAGGAAAGTAAGTCTACATGGGGGAATGGAATAAGGCCCTCTCTGCAAGATTGCATAGGGTGAGGCAAATCTTCCTCTAACAATAACTTAAGGGGATATTATTATCACTTAGGCTTGGTCAATCAATAAATTTATCACTAAAAACAAAAATCATACCCACCTACTTGTAAAGGGTCATTTTTTACCCCATCAAGTGTTTGATAAATAAATATTTATTGGTAAATGATTAGGAATGGAAATTCAACTAATCACAGGGACATATAAATATATCCACCAAGACTATGGATGCTCATTAGCAATGGAGTAATTCCTATGGTGTTGGGGTGATTCCGTCAGGGTTATGGGTGCTCATAGGTAGTGGAGCAACATGACATGGATATGAAAATACCTAAGTTTACAGTAAAGAATCCTGAATTACATTACAAAAATATAAACCTAAGTTACAATTGCAGGAAGGAAATATTTAATATGGGCCCAAAATATTGCTTGGTATATTATTGCTATTAAGTTAAGAAGAAACAGTTTAAGGTTTTATTCGGGCATGTTAATGGCCCCCTCATAAGACTAACTGTGAGAGTCATAGGCCCTCTCCCCCATTGTCCCCTTTTCTGACTCCGTGAACCCTTTTTGGTCCCCATCTTCCTTGGACAAGGTTTTGAAATTTTCGGTTTTGAAATTTCCTTGGACAAGGTTTTGAAATTTTCAGGTAAAAACCTCGTTGGTCGGTTCTACAAAAAAGTAGTAGAACCAACATGCATATGAACAACACAAGTCACAACAACATCCTTCATTTCTATGATATCTCCAAAAACCTACAATACAAGCAACATAATCTCAACAATGTGCAATGCCAATATAGACTCAACCATAACATTGTATTATCAAGTGGCCCTGACTCAACAAAATTCATGGAAACAACCTACAACATATCATCATCAATTGAATCGACATTCTCAACTACAAAAAACTTAAATATAGTAACACCAACAAGCTCAACTACAACAACAATGTGGAACAAGATGCCATGCTTCTTAGGCACTTGGAAATACAACTCAGTTATGGGCAACTGAGAAATGGTTATGGGTCACAACCATTAACCTAATCAAGGTATGGGAAACATACACACTCTTTAGCCACTACATGCATGAGGAACCACTACACCCATAGATCAGTGGTATAAGGAAGCTAAATCGATATGCACACTCTAGCTAGTGGTATTAACACTAGTGCACAACAATAATTCTTGCCAATGCTATACATTGTAAACAACACAATTGGTTCTCTCTCACTCACAATACATTACCAACAAAGAAATTGTCTCTCTCTCTCTCTCTCTCTCTCTCTCTCACCATACATTGCAAGCAATGTATTTGTCTCTCTCACCATACATTGCAAGCAATGTAGTTGGCTCTCTCACCAAAATATATTTTATTAAACCACACACTATACTCTGACAATGAACTCTTTTGAATAGATTCATGTAGTCTTGAGAAAACATGGTTACTACACCAACCCATAGATTTTTATCAAAAATTTATTATCATCTTCCATTAACAAATAGGATATTCACCCTCACTATTTCTCCAAAATCCATCTTCAATTGCAACATGTCAGTGCCACTTTGTGAGCAATAAGAATCTCGGTGCTTACTACTCTTTTAAATCTAACTGTACTTTTAAGTTAGATTCACGATGCATAATCAAAACTGAACAATGTAAACCATAGAGAATAACCAACATGCATATTAACACCACAAGTACCCTAGGGAAACCCTATACAGGGAGAAAAACCCCAACAAACAAATCTTCCTTTATTGCAAATATAATGATTGATCACTTACAACATTTCCACCATGAAACTGTGCTCTTGAAGAGCTTGCCAATGACTCAACCTAGACTTACTTCTTGCTAATTAAAACTATGTTGTAGGTGCCTTTGATAGATTGTCACAACAACCTCTTTATCACTGATATTCGATGTTTCTACATGTATGATATATGCACCTTCTAGCTGTTACACACTGCTATTACACCTGTTATATGGTTGATGCACGCTGCTGTTACACCTGGTATATGGTTGATGCATGCTACTTTTACAGGTGTTGTTACACTTGTTTATTCGCCTATGTCTCAGACTGATATTTATGCTTAGATATGGGCTGATATAAGTGTTGTCCTAGACTGATATGTGCCTCTATTGTGGAATGATATGCACCCAGTAAGAGTATTGATATACACCCTAGTTATGGACTGATATTCACCTGCTTCCTCTCACTCATACGCAACCTGTATATATTTATTTAAAATGAGGGTCAACTGCTTACTTAAAGGAGCCGAATATTGGCTTAAAATATCCCAAGGTTTTGCATGTATCCACAACAGACCTTAACTCTTTAATCCTAAATTACAACTGAAGCAATGACTTAGTTAGAACTGAACTGAAATTAATTGAACTAAATTTGAAACTTCGACTTGAACAGAGTTAGCGTGTTAAATTGGAACTCCGACTCGCCTAGGTGACTTGGAAATTAATGCCATGCCAAATCATCCTATAACTATACATGTATGCATGCCATGCATGATATGAATGCCACTTGTTATGCATGCATGACACTTGTTTATGCTTGCATGCCACTTGACATGCATGCCATTTGACCCTCATATGATGCATATATATGATTAACCCTCATATGATGCATACATATGTGGATTCCGTATTAAAGAGATATTTAATGATATGTATGCACTTGTATTGGACACCTTGCCATTGAATGGTTTCATATTATATTTATTGAAGATGTATATATGTGGTAGATACCTTGGTATGATCGTGATTATTGATATGATTGCATACCTTGTTATTATTATTTCTATGATTGGATACCTTGCTATGATTATTGGTATGATTATAAATCTTGTTATGATTAAGTGTTATGATTGGATATGACCAATGTTCCATCCACTCATGATAAAATCAATGAACCATAACGAAAGGTGACAAGTTGAACATTTAGGGATACATAGCTTAAGGGGATATTATTATCACTCAGGCATGGTCAATCGATAAAATTATCACTAAAACCAAACATCATACACACCTACTTGTAAATGGTCATTTCCCCTCCATCAAGTGTATGATAAAGAAATATTTATTAGTAAATGAATATGAATGAAAATTCAACTAATCACAGGGACATGTAAATATATCCACCAAGACTATGGATGCTCATTAGCAATAAGTAATTCCTATGGTGTTGGGGTGATTCTGTTAGGTCTATGGGTGCTCATAGGTAGTGGAGAAACATGGCATGGATATGAAAATACCTATGTTTACAGTAAATAATCTTGGATTACATTACAAAAATATAAACCTAAGTTACAATTGTAGGAAGGAAATATTTCGTATGGGCCCTAAATGGGCCCAAAATATTTCTTGGTATATTATTGTTATTAAGTTAAGAAGGAAAAATCTAAGGTTTTCTTTGGGCTTGTTAATGGTTCCCTCATAAGACTAACTGCAAGAGTCATAGGCCCTCCCCGCCATTGTCCCCTTTTTTGACTCTGTGAACCCTTTTTGGTTCCCATATTCCTTGGACAAGGTTTTGAAATTTCCTTGGACAAGGTTTTGAAATTTTTGGGTAAAAACCTAGTTGGTTTGTTATATAGCAAAGTAGTAGAACCAACATGCATATGAACATCACAAGTCACATCAACATCCTTCATTTCAATGGTATCTCCAAAAACCTACAATACAAGCAACATAATCTCAAAAATGTGTAATGCCAATATAGACTCAACTATAACATTGTATTATCAAGTGGCCCTGACTCAACAAACTCCATGGAAAAAACCTCGAGCATGTCACCATCAATTGAATCGACATTCTCAACTACAACAACCTTGACTATAGTAACATCAACAAGCTCAACTACAACAACCTTGACTATAGTAACATCAACAAGTTCAACTACAACAACAATGTGGAATATGATGACATGATTCTTAGGCACTTGGAAATACAACTCAGTCATGGGTAGCTGAGAAATGGTTATGGGTCGCATCCATTAACCTAACCAAGGTATGGGAAACATACACACTCTTTCACCACTGCACCCATGAGCAACCACTACACCCATAGATTAATGGTATACGTAAGCTAAATCGATATTCACACTCTAGCTAGTGGTATTAACACTAGTGCACAACAATAGATCTTTCCAATGCCATACATTGTAAGCAACACAATTGGTTCTCTCTCGCTCACAATACACTACCAACAAAGAATTTGACTCTCTCTCTCTCTCTATCGCTCACCATACATTGCAAGCAATGTAGTTGGCTCTCTCAATAGAATATCTTTTATTAAATCATACACTATACTCACAATGAACTATTTTGAATAGATTCATGTAGTCTTGAGCAAGAATGGTTACTACACCAACCCATAGATGTTTATCAAAAAATTATTATCATCTTCCATTAACAAATAGGATATGCACTAAGCAATAGGATTCAATTGCAACATGTTAGTGCCACTTTGTGAGCAATAAGCATTTTAGTGCTTACTACTCTTTTAAATTTGATTGTACTTTTAACTTAGATTCACAATGCATAACCAAAACTAAACAATGTAAACCATAAACAATAACCAACATGCATATTAACACCACAAGTACCTTGGGGAAACCCTATATAGGGAGAAAAACCCCAATAAACAAATCTTCTTTTATTGCAAGGATAAAGATTGACCACTTACAACATTTCCACCATGAAACTCTGCTCTTAAAGATCTTTCCAATGACTCAACCGAGACTAACTTCTTATTTATTAAAACTATGTTGTAGGCACCTTTGATAGACTATCACAACAACCTCTTTATGAATGATATTCGTTGTTGTTATAGTTATGATATATGCGCCTTATCTGGATGTTACACGCTGATGTTACAACTATTGTTACACCTATAATATGGTTGATGCATATTGCTGTTACATCTGCTGTTACACCCGGTATATGGCTGATGCATGCTGCTGTTACAGTTGTTGTTACACCTATTTATTCATCTATGTCTTGGACTGATATTTATGCTCATATCTCGGACTAATATAAGTGTTGTCCTGGAATGATATGCGCCTCCATTATGGACTGATATGCACCTAGTAAGTGTACTGATATATGCCCTAGTTCTGGACTGATATTCACCTGCCTCCTCTCACTCATACACAACCTGTATATAGTTATTTATAATGAGGTTCGACTGCTTACTTAAAGGAGGAGAAGAGTGGATTAAAATATCCCTAGGCATTACATGTATCCACAACTGAACTTAACCCTTTAAACCCAAATTAGAACTGAAGAAATGAATTAGTTAGAACTAAACTGAATTAAATTTGGAACTTCGACTTGAACAAAGTTAGCATGTTGACTTGGAACTCCAAATCACCTAGGTGACTTGGCACTACATGCCATGCCAACTCAACCTATAACTCGACATGTATGCATGCCATGCATTATACTTGTTATGCATGCATGACACTTGTTTATGCTTGCATGCCACTTGATATGCATGCATGCAATGCATGCCAATTGACCCTCATATGATGCATACATACGTGGATGCCTTATTAAAGAGATATTTAATGATATGTATGCACCTGTTAGACACCTTTCCATTGATTGGTTTCATATTATGTTTATTGAAGATGTATTTATGTGGCAGATACCTTACTATGATCATGATTACTGATATGATTGCATACCTTGTTATTATTATTTCTATGATTGGATACCTTGCTTTCATTATTGGTATGATTATAAATCTTGTTATGATTGGATATGATTGCAGTGGGGATGGAATTCAATAGGTTTATAACATTTTGGGCCCACTCTGATGGTTTATTAGCCAAGGTCTCATTTACAACAGTGCATCTGCTTCTGGCTATGATGGCCATACTATCTTTGTCATTGATGAAGTTCAAGTACACCCTGAACTTGGCAGCCTCAATAGTAATAGAATTCCAGATGATGTGTTTGTCTCCCTGCAATAGTTCTTTGCCTCTCAACCTTGTCTTCAACTTGTTTATTCTTTCCTGCAAAGCTTGATTTACTTTTGGAACTGGGCCATCCTTTCATCCTTTGTTTTCATTTCTTGCTACAACATATCTATATGTCTTAAACCTTTGATTTCTCCCACCTTCAGGCTAACTTGGAACATAGCCTGGACAAGTCCTTTAGTGCTTGGCCCAGATTCTGCAGTAGAAGGTACAATTACAACCATGTTTGGTACTTCTGTATGCCCCTGTGACCAATTCACTTTTTCTTGTTCCAGTTGTAATACCTTGGCCTTGAAATTCAATGCCTCTTGTCGAAATGCCTCCTTCTCCTGTTCTAGAGCAACCAATTCTGCTATTTGTGGATGTTCTGTGGAAGACATTTTTAGTTTTTTCGCCAAGATTTGAATTAGCTTGTATTTTTCGTCTAAGGAGGTTTTCACTCCCTAAGGGCCTTCAGATTCTAGCCTCTTGACTTGAGTTTTCCAAGCTCTGCTGGATGATTTCTCTTGCTTTAACTACCCTTCCAACTTAAGTGCATAAGTTGACAGCCTTGAATTCTTCAGGATTAGACCCAAGTAATCTGAATACATCATGTCACTGGTATTTCTGTGGAATTTCACTTTGTCAGGAGCACTGATGTTCTCATATTTCATCTTGATTTCAGATACTTTATCCTCGTTTGCAATTGCTATATTAAATGTTTTCTTCTCTACATCTCTCATTGTGAACATAGAAGACTTATGCTGAGATATATTTTCTACTTCAGGTATTAACTCCCTCATTTCAATCATAGCCAAGTTTCCCTTCTCAACATATTTCTTTTCCAAATCCTCTTTAGATTGATAGGTTTCTCCAACTGCCTTATCAAAGATGTGCTTTTTGCTGCTGAAAGTTCTTGAACTACCTTCACTTTGGAGCTTTATTCCTTTACCAACTTCTACATTGCTAGTGCCACTTTCCACCATATCCATATTTACTTTCTCTTTAGTATCCTCTTCCTCTAGATCCACTATCTGTGGGGATTGTGTGATCTTTATCTTTTTAGGGTTAGTCTACTAACTGCTGGTGCCCACGACTTCTGAACTGTTCCTTTTTCTATAGACATTTATCTTGGGAACTTTAACTATCAGCTTCTGAGGAGTCTACTGCATTTGAGTTTTTTGTAGGGTTTCCTCCACTTTCTTTGTTTGAGCTCGCTGTAACATTGCTTCCATCTCAACACAAACATCCAAATTTTCCAACTTGTCAAAACCCTCAACATGTTCATGCTAATAGGGGGCCTGCTTGTTCATTAGTCTTCTCTTGGATATGATCTGATGTGGATCATATCTTCTTCCCTATAATTATGCAAACCCAAACTCCTTGAGCTTGGCCTGGATTCAAGATAAGCATGATATATGTTTTACAATGAAGGTTCCAATGATGAAAGGGAATTTCAGGTTGGATTCATTGTGTAGTTTCAAGAAGTGCTCTGTCTTTGATATAATTCTTTGCCTGGTGAATTTGAGGAAAAAGAGTCTGGGTGTCAGAAAGATAGGCAGAAGATAGGGGTATGAATGACAACCATACACCCATATCACTGTTGAATGCATGAACAATACCAAGTCCCCCACTATGTTTTCTAGATTTGGCTGCAAATAACTCCTCATGTCATCTAGGACTCTTGGCAGGACGGTGTTGAAAATCAGGTTGAAAACTCTAGACATGACCTTGTTGATAAAGATGAGAATTGTGATTCTTTTTCATTCAATTGATATGAATGCTTCTTCAAGGAACTCTCTCTTGTTTGTCTTCAGGAAAGTCTTCAACAGATATGGGTAATATCTGAAATGTCTTAGTGACTGGAAGTTCACTAGTTGCTTATGTATATTATCAGCTATGAATTTATCAAAGCGGATGCAAAGTGACTAACTGGACTCTGACTGGAAAAATGCTAACATAAAACCTAGCATGACCTCAGCCACATACTTGTCATTATATAAACCTAAAATTTGACTGAGTATGGAATAGACCCATTGGACTTCAATAACCATGATATTTACACTTATTGGTAGGGACAAACTCTCGAAAATAAGCTATGGTTTGACAATCGTTTGCAAAAATAGGCTTTTGACTTCAGGGGGACATTCCCTGTAAACCTTAATTATATTTTCTTCTTCAAATCATTCAGACATTGTGGAGTGGGAATCTAGTATGCCGAGGGCGTATCGAATTGACGAGATATCTACTCTACAAAAGACATCAGACCCTAGTTTATTTAAGACGACTTTATCTTCCTGTGAGTATTTATCTGCGCACCAACCTATGAATTCAGGAAAGGGAAAGTGACTTCAACAATGTAAGGGACTATGGAGGCCTGAACCTCTTCAAGGAAGAGTATTTGTTTCCTTATATTATCTGACAGGCTATCTTTGGACATGGATATGGGAGAAACAGTTATTTCAGTGTCAAACACATATGAATATCTGTCAATTAGGGCTTCTTCATTCGATGTGGGATCTTTCTCTTCTACTAATGTAATGACAAGGTCCATGGTGGCGATGAAAAATACTTGTAAATGAGTGGAAAATGCATGAGTTTGGCGTACTGTTGAGCTTCAGTTCGAATAGGGCGGTCGTGCCAATCTTCCAACATTCCATCAGTTTGAAAAAAAATAAATTAACTACTAGAGCACCCCTTTATATACTTTCTGATTTCGGGGGGAAGGGGAAATGGTTTGGGACAACCCGGTTGTCACCCCGAAATGCATCTAGTGGTGCCACGTGGTCCTGAGCTAAAACCATGGTTTTCTTTTTGGCTTACTTTTAGGAATGATCCTCCGTGCAAGTTCTCCGCCCGAAACAACCCCTGATCATTGATCTGTAGCACCCGCAATATGTGTCCCACTGAGTCCCATAAACTCTACATTGTTGTTAGCTTTAGCCTCCTCCCACTATATTTTTCCCTGTCCTATAGTTTATCACGCTTCCACATCAGTTTAGCACCACGATAAGTCCTGGAAACTGGATTTCTCATATAAATTGTTATAGTGATAACATGAGCTCTAACTAGGGATGCTATCCTCCCTGGGAGGTAGCAAAGAATGACAGACCGAGTGCCTACCCATTGAGCAGTGATTTATTCCTGAAACTGAAGTTAGCAACATTTATTTAGAAAACTCAAAATCTACTCAACATAACTCAGAGCCTTCACCTCAGGCTTTAGTTATGTTGATCTACTTTCAACTTCTTCAGGCTAAAAAACTGAAAACAATTATGTACAATGAATGGAAAGGGTGATGATTGATTTAAATGATATAATGCTTGAGGAACCTGCCATTCACAGGCCCTCCTCCAATGATGTCTCCATTACTTTATTGTATCAGATAGGCATTATTCCCATGGTACGCCACAATTTTAAAAGGTCCCAACCAGAGATGGTCAAATTTCCCATGCTTTCCCTGGTCTTCATTTCTGGCATCCCATCTTAATACCAAGTATCCCACTTTGAAGTCATCCTCTTTGGTATGCCTGTCAAAATCCTTTTTAATATTATCTTGTTGCAGCTGAGCATTGTTGAAGGCCTTTACTCTAGTTTTCTAGACATTGATTAGTTCATCCTTTCTTCTTCGAGTGGCATCTGTTTCAACATCCTGCTCCTATAACAACCTCATCATTGGAAACCCTAATGCAGTAGGAAAAATTTCTTCTGTTCCATAAACAATCTGAAAGGGCTAAGTGGCAATGGATGTTTTTGGAGTGACTCTGTCAGCCCATAGTGCATGGATGGGCTTTTTGTGCCAATCCTTTTTGTTATCTTGCAATAGCTTTTTAATAATTATGGTTAAGCTCTTATTTGATGACTCAACCAACCCATTGCCTTGAGGGTAATAAGAAATGGAGTGGCCAAGACTGATATTGTAGTCATTGCAAAATTTCTCCATCTTTTTGGACTTAAATGCTGCTGCATTGTCTGTAATGATTTTGATTGGACACCCAAAACTGGACAAAATATTGTCTTCTAAAAACTGGATGATAACAGTATCTGTGGCCTGCTTGGTGGGAACTGCCTCAATCCATTTAGTGAAATAATATATGGCTGTTAGAATCCACTTGTGATGAGATAAGGACTGTGGATGGATTTATCCTATGAAATCAAGGCCCAATTGTCTGAAGGGTGCTTTAACAGAGATGGGTTTCAATGGTGAAGGCTGCAATTTTATTTTTCCCTAAAAAATTTAGCATTCATGAAATCTTGAAACCTCTTTATAGACATCAGAAAAAATGCTAGGCCAATAGAAACTATCCCTCAAAATCTTGTGTATAGTGGTTTTCCAATAATGGTGTCCTCCATAGTCACCCTTATGGAATTCGCTCATGGTCCTTTCTGCTTCTTCCTCCAGCAAACAACTCAACAAGATTCCCCCTAGATCCTTCCAATACAGAGATTGATTTACCATACAAAAATTTGATGCTTTCAATTTTAAAAATCCGGCCTTAGTTTTATTCAATTCAGGGGGAGCCTGCAAATTTCTCAACACATAATGATATTTTCATACCATGGGGAGTCAAGGAATCTTTGGGATATATGGGGAACTATTTCTTTTCCTGAATCTGCTGACAAATCAACAATAAAATTTATTCCCAGGAGTTCACAATTTGTCTATGCCATCAGCTTGGAAAGCCCCTTCCCTTTGATCAATTTTGTAGGTCTGATCTCAAGGTCATATTCCAACAACACAAATATCCACTTTCCCCTTTTTCCCTTGGGATCAGGCTGAGTTAAAATATCTTTCAAATAATTGCTGGGCACATAAGCAGTGGTATAAGAATGCAAGATATAAACTCTGAACTCCTTTAGGGCTTTGACTAGTGCATATGCTTGCTTCTCCATGATATCATACTTCAATGGGGAATCCCTCAATGTACTTCTATAGTATGTTATAGGCTTCTTTAAGTTTTTCTCATCCTTCTGTAGTAAAACACCAACAATGGTGTGCTCTGAGGCAAAAGAGAACAATATGAAATCTTTTTCAAAATTAGGACTGGCCAGTACTGGGGCTTATTCAATGCCACTTTGATGTCTTCAAAGGATTTCCTGGATTCGGGGGTCCACTTTATCTCATTTCCTTTCTTGAGCATGTTAGTGATGTATTTTATGATTTCAGCCAGGTTAGGGATGAATCTTCTTAGAAACTTCACTTTCCCTAGGAAATATTGTACTTCTTTTTTGCTTCTAGGTGTGCCAATTTTCAAGATCCCCTCAACTCTGTTGGGATCTATCTTTATCCCTTCCTTTGAAATAATGTGTCCCAGTAGCTTCCCTTCTTCCATGCCAAAATTTGACTTCTTGGGATTTAGTGAAATTCCAAACTTTATGTACTTTTGAAAATCCCTTCTTAGATGCTTGAGATGTTCTTCATTAGAAACTGAGTACATAGTGATGTCATCTAGGTAGATAACAATGAATTTGTCTTTCTCATCAGAAAAATCTATGTCCATAGCTCTTTGAAATGTTTCCCCTGTGTTCATGAGCCCAAAAGGCATCTTTGTAAGTTTTAAACCTGTGAAGTAAAGAAATGCATATAGATTCTTAAGCAAAACAAAATT
>JASDQU010198849.1:23607-34006 GCA_032191745.1 Picea mariana
CATATATTGTGCATGGTGTATTGTGGTGTATTGGTATAACTCTTATACTATTGTTCATTGTTCATTGGATATATTTGAATGGTTTAAGTATAAGTTGAAAAAGGTTTTAAATTGTACTTGATACTGATTCACCCCCCTCTCAGTATCAACATTATCTTGTTTTAATCCCACCTAGTAGCCTTCCTTTGCACTTGTACATGGTTATTCCCTCATAGATGTTCAACTATTATTCAGTCATTTAACCTTTTAATGTCTTTGAAAAATGCAGGTTTGAAGGGTGGTCACCTCCATGATCCAAAACACATTTTCGAAAAGGTATAAATCATTTTCTTCTCTTGCGTCAAGAAATTTTCCTTCATTCCTTGTATACTTAAATTTAAAATCGGAAAAGAAAATGACACATAGCATGCATAACAAATAATTATTTTATGACTGAGAGTAATAGTAATTTTGCATATTCATAAACAAAAAAATGAAACTTATCTTTTAACAAAAAATGGTCCAAGAGATTGGTCATGTAAGAGAAAATTTCCATTGAACCACAACCATCTAGTGTATATACCACCATCAACCTAGGCTATGAGGCCATCATGGTGAAGAAACCAAGAAATAAGATACTATATTTCTCATCCCAACCTTTCTACTCACATTCTTACCTAACCCTCTCAACAAAAAGCATTACAAGAATCTGATTCATCCTACGATAGATAAGGAACTCTCTTCCACTACAACATGCAACATAAGAAATATATTCACTTTATGTACTTCATGGTCCCTTAGATATATCATTCTCTCTAGTTCTCTTTAGTGTGGATAGAAAGAGCCTGATCTATTGTATTATTTCTAAGAATTTCCTAAAAGAACTATATTTGTCTCTCAACCACTATATTTCATCCAAAGTCTACAATTTTCCTCTTCTTGATGTTGATTTTGGTTAATTTCCAAATTTGTATGGGTTGGAAATGGAGAATAAAACATGAAATATGTAGAGAATTAATGTTAGAGTGCTTCCCACAATGTTAGAGTCAATGACAATGATATCATTGGTGTAAATGATGGATGACATTACCTATAACTAGTGGAATGTAGGACTCTTACACTCCCCATGGAATGAATATTGTACTCAACCCATTCTCCCATTATTATGTGAAAAGACTTTCCCCACCAAACTCTTACATAGATTTAAGGATTGATTGATAAGTCAAAGAAGGTATATGGCTTCATTTAAGGCACGTTGTAGAAGAATATGAGTTCTGAGAATGAACTTGGATATAGAAGATTTATTTTCCCATAGGTTCCATTTCATCATCCCCTATAGTGGAATAATAGTGCCTCTCATGCCTTCATGTGTTTTTTATGGTGGGTTGCATTACCATACATTGAATCACTTGGAAGGCCTAATTACTATTTAATTATTTGAGTGAAGGTCATTAGAGTTGTGTTAATGTATTAGGAATGTATTTTGTATTTGTAAAATACACCATGTGAAACTCTTACATCAAAGCCATACATTGTCATTGACCTATTGAAATAAGTATTATCAAATAACTGTTGTACCACCCGAGCACATATTTTAGTTTAGACATATTTTCTTTGAGTATTTCATCTTCTATATTGCATTATTTAGTTTATATGTAACCTCTTAGGTTAGAAATATTTAAGCAATTTTAAACTATAGTGAACTCCATATTATCCATCCATTTTAAATATAGCATGCATAACACATAATTTTTTAATATAGTTATGCGATATTTATAGTTATTAATATGGTAATATTAATATTAATATTGCAACCTAAAATATATATATATATATATTTTTTTTTTAAATAAATATTTTTCGTCTCACTTTCCACGACAATAATATACCTGCGACGAATTCACTATATAAAAAAAATGTTTTCCTCTCAAGCGACGAAAACAAAAATTGTTGCGATGCATTTGCTATATAAACAAAAAAATGCCTTCGTTCTTGTGATGCATTCGCTATATTAACAAAAAAAAAGTTGTCGTCTTAAGTGCGACGACAGTAAAAATTGTTGCGACGCATCTACTATATAAACAAAAAAATGTTGTCATTCCTGTGATGAATTCGCTATATAAAACAAAAAAAGTTGTCATCACAAGTGAGACGACAATAAAATTGTTGCGATGTATTTTCTATATAAAAAAAGAAATGTTGTCGTTCCTACGATGCATTCTCTATATAAACAAACAAAGTTTTCATCGCAAGTGAGACAACAACAAAAATTGTTGTGACACATTTTCTATATAACCAAAGAAATGTTGTCGTTCCTACGATGAATTCACTATATAAAAAAAAAATGTTGTCGGTGTAAGTGAGACGACAATAAAAATTTCTGCTACAAATTCACTCTATAAAAAAATAAAATTGTCGTCGCAATGGTCGTCGTAATTGAGATGATTTGTTGATTTCACTAATTTTTCCTATATTGTTGTATTGTCGACGATATTTTTTTTTTGTCGCAATTGTGAGAAGTTCCCTTGGGTCATCGTGCTTGCGACGTTAATTCAATTTCATAAAAAATTCCATGTTCCATAAAACGATGTTTCAAAGACTAAAGATTCGTTGCAATATCAATGACATAACGTCACAATAGTGTCGAAACAGCCGTCACAAAATGACCCAAATTTGTTAGTGTAAAAATTCCTTTTAGCTGCAATGATGAAATATCTCAGACAAATATAGGCCTTGAAATACCTTGTACTTCCATTGAATTCCCTTCTTCATCAATACATGTGAAAACCTGTTTATAAAAATCTAAAACAACACAATGCTTTTCTATCTGATCCATACCTATCAAGCAGGCATGAGACCCAAATGGTATGATGTTCAAATATTTCTTAGTGTTAACTCCATTCATGTTTATAGGGAATTATTTAACAAGCTCATTAATTTTTCTCTTCGTTCCATTATCTAGTTGAACTGATCAAGAATTTTCATGCTTACACTTCTTCATTTTAAATCGTACAAATAGATCTGGATCTATATAACCATGACTAGATCCATAATCAATAAAAATAGCTATGGGATGATTATCAATATTACCTTCCATTTCAATCATGTTGGATTGATAGTTTTCTTGGCTATTTTCCATGGTTGCATAGATCCTGGGCATGATTTTTCCCACATCCTATATTGTCCCATATTTCTTGATGTTATGCATTGTATTCATATTATCTTCTCAGTGAAGACAATATTTATACATGTGATCTCATTCACATCCCCAAAATCTTATGGGTAGTTGTCTGGGCCTCTTTCTCAAGGACTCTGTCATTTTATAATCGCTTCAAGATGGTTTCCTGTGTTAATATGCTTGAGAAACATTCCTTATGAAAGGTGGCTTGAATCATTTCTTCCTTTGATCCATATTTCCTTTCTTCTTGTCATCCCTGGCCCTTTGGAAAGTTGGTCCTTTTATATTCTTCTCATACAAATATGTGGAACCTATGAATTTTGACCTTCTCATCTCTGATGAAGCTCACATAGTGGAGAAGTTCCAAGATTTTTTTCTCGTATTCATCCATAGTAATGTTCCCAAGTTTGAGTTCAAAGAACTCTTGCATCTTCTTGCCATAAGATTGTTCTGACAAGTATTGTTGCTGAAAATATTTCTTGAACTACTTCCAAGAAATTATTTTATCATCAAGGTGCTTAACTTGCTTTAGCCGATCCCACCACATAGATTCATTTCCTTGAAGTTTGTAGAATGCAATTATGGCTTATGAATTTGATGAGTAATCATGTAACTCAAAATACTTCCTCATTCACAGCAACCATGCTTATGCATTGTTGGGAATAGGCCCATTTTGGGAAAAAGGGATGGCATGGAGGAAATATAGTTGGAAGAAAAGCATGCGAGGTGAACATGCAAGAAGAAGGGAAAGAAAGACAATTGGCAGGAAAAAAAAAGGAAGAAAACGTGCATGTAGAGGAGAAAAGTGCGCAAGGCCACCATGCAAGAAGACCTAACTAGGTTAGGGTTTTGGTAAGAGAATGTAACGACTGATGAGCCAAGAATAGAGATAAATAGACACCTAGGAGGTCTAGGGGGGGTTTAGTGTCTTTTATGGTTGCTATGAGTTACTCACATGAGATAAAGTAACAGGTCTATAACAAAAAATATGATCTAATACTTTTTTGTAAGTTTTTAAGCTATGGGAGGGAAAAGTGACTAGACCTTGAGGGTTAGATCACAGGATAACAATCCTGGTGCGATATAGTTGACCTCATAAAGGTTGAGGAGTCTATTTTATGAATTTATGAATGGATTTGAAGTGCACGCGGCACCATATATGATAGAACCATAATAAAAGAGACTTAGAGCCAAATATTTGTGGACATATCCCAAGAGGGGGTGAACCACAATAAATCATGTGTTGTGTGGAATGATTATTCTTTATGTCTTTGTTATCAATAGTTATATATTAAATGAATGCTTTGATGAAGTAGTTAGATCTATTGACTTACATGCATGCATAAGGAACAACGTAATAACTAAGATCGATGAATGAAAAAATATTTCTTTAATAACTAGTTAGAACTCTCAGCGCACAACTAATAGACCCCCATTCAATCCTGGACTACAAGAACTTGAGTATTGTAGTCACCCATTAAGACTATCTTGGGTGAGACTATGCATTGCACTCTGTGTATTGCATTTCCTTTTGGTTTACCAGGAGGTTCGATAGTTTTAGAGGATTTTTTGGATCCCTAGTAGACTTGAACCTATGTCAATCATGTTAAAGGTATAAATCAAAGATAAGAAACCAACAAATGGTTTTGTTGTCGGGACCATATGAGGTCAAGACCATCACACGCAGAGGAGTTGTACAGATGAAGGAATTAGGAGGCACATAACTCATAGAGATGATAAATGGGAGTCGACTGAAGATGTACAAGGATAATCAGCCACCATTAACTTGACAGTTACCGTGCAACAAAAAGAATAAAAAAATATGCACAAAAATCCACATGCGTAGGAGAGAAAATCAGTGCGACGAAAAGGAAAAAGAGTCCATGTGCACAAGTCATGGAGTCAACACAATGAAACAAGAATAATGCTCTAGAAGAAAAGGGTATAGAATCCAAGGACTCTGCATGCCCAAAAATCCCAGTGCGCCCAAACAAGGACCAATGGTCAGACAACACAACAATTCAAAAAATGATGGTTGTGGGAATCAGGCGCCAACTGGCCACAACACTTGAAACTGAAACAAACCATACATAGAGGTAAAGACTGTAGCACAACGGAAAGGGAAAAAGTTTGAAAACAAGACACAAAGGACAGAAGTTAACACATACAATGTTACCATGCACAGGACATGCCAACAAAAGCAAAAAAGGGAAAATTGTCAATGTGGAACAATTGCCACCCCTCCGTCCCGCTATAAAGTAGGAAAAAGGAGGGAAAAGAAAGTCAATGTGTCAATTTCTAAGGAGAGAATGCAGAGTCGAGTGGAATATATCTAGAGTTAGAACTCGACCAAGAATTCGTCGAGCTCATATATTTCGATCCTAGATCCTATCGAAATGTCACCACCTCGCGTTGGAGAACCGGGCATGGTCGGTAGGAATAGACGTAGTATTTATCATGCAACAGACACAATGGAGAAAGAGACACATGAAGTGGTGGATGTGGATGAACTCCACACACTAGAGTATGAAACAAAACTGGTGATAGTAGAGGAGGAGCAAAACCACGCGCAGGAGGCCAAGCAAATGGAGGAGAACCCCGAATGCACTGAGTCCGACACTTTGAGGGGACAAGGCTCCCGACAAACTAAATAGACCATGATTTTAGTGCCACAGATCCATGAACCATAGGTAACATAGGAAACAATACATGAGGGTGTACCATAGGTGGGGGCCTCATCCCCACAAGCCAAATAGAAGGTCCAAGCTGAGAGTAGCTTGCACAGAGAGTCATAATCGCAAGTAGAAGGGACCCTAGTTTTGCCAAAAAATTTGAGCGGAGTGTGAGTCAATGATGACATGTTTGGTGGAGTGAATTCCATCAAATACTTCAACCATGACATGGTGGAGGTTACTAAATTTCCAGACCTGGCATCCCAGTTTATCTAGAAACAAAGGGAGCAGGCTCATCAGGCATGCCACTGATAGAGTTGACGTAGTGGATCCTGGGGCTATATAACACTGGCATCATGAACTTACTGGATTACCCACACTTTTGGAGGGGAAAGACTATCAACTTCTGCATCAAGCAACTTCTTTCACACATACATGGAAGAATATTATGGATGGATAGATCGATGCCTATCACCGTGGACCTCATCGTAGGAGTCACAGGGCTACCCATAGATGGGGAAAACCCAGAGAAGTATTTGGAGGACAAAACCATAGCCAAGGTTATCTCATATGAGATCAAGGATAAGTATGGTGCAAAGAGAGGGAACAAGGGAATCAAGATCAATGACATCAATGATCCTACGAAAAGGTTTTCTACCAGACTCCTTGGGTGAAAACTAATGCACAAGTGTCACAAAGAGGAAGTACCGATTGGTGTGGTCACCTCCACAGCATACTATAAAAATGGGAGCTCGATGAGCTGGGCCCCATACCTCCTGAATTGATTCTTGGAGGATTGCAAGGACACATAGGACTGGGGCTCTGAGTTCCACTACTCCTGGTTACTCATCCTCATTGGCCTCACTGGTTGGAAAGAACTGGTCTACAACAAGTACATGGAGAGACCAGGGAAGTGTGGCACAACAAAATACATCTCATTACATAGAAACACAGCCCCCAAGAGAAAGAAAGAGAAAACTGACATCTTTACAGGGTAATTTAAAGAGATGTAGGACCTTATTGCATACACATGGCACATCACACCAGAGAGTGTCCAGGATTTTGGATAGGTTTCCAAATTCAGGGCAACGTGCCACAGTTTATGGATGTAAGACAAGAGAGACAAAGCCAAGGAATGGATACAAATAAACTGTTGTGTCACGCAGGAAGAAATTCAAAGAGAGGTCCAAGAGTGGCCCAAAGAATGGAAGGTACCCAATATTCCAACCATGGTACAAAATGCACAAACTTAGATGCAGGATAGACCTGCCACATCTCACCAAATAGGCATCAACGAGGCAGGAACCAAGAAGAAGAATGCCTAAGGCCAAGAGGGGGGAAGCACCCTAGCCAAGAAGAAACTGCACACACATAATAGACCACCAATGGGGTCTACACAAGCTCCACTATGCACAAAACAACCACTAATATAGTCAATGGGAGAAGTGTGCGTGGAAGATATAGACGTAGGGACACAAGAAATCCCTGAGGTAGAAGAAACATGCGCAGGGACACATGAAATCCCTGAGGAGGAAGAACAAGGGACATGAACACAGGATCTTCCTGAGGTCGGAGAAACAGGGACAACCACTATAAGGGATACCCAGAGGCCCTCTAGTCCCAATCCATCAGCTACCCAAGAGAAGCAACTAGGGGAGCACACCAGTGGTGGCCGAAAGAAGGAAAAGGAACACAAGTGAGATAGCCATATCTCACTAACCCTGGACAATGTGGAGTTATTGGTGACAACAGTCGAGGAGAGAATGGTTGAAGTATGGGAGAATGTGGAGAAGCACAAGGCTTCAATCATTGATCAAGTGCAAGAGGTGAAAAATGCGCTGGAGCAATTAAGAATCAGGGCATCACAAACACCAAAAGAAACACCCACATAGGCTAAGGAATCAGTGCTAGTTCGGGATACAATGTAGTTTGCAGCACAACCGAGTGCCAATTTCATCATCACGATGGAGATGATGTTCATTGATGAAGAAACAATGCAGAAACCCCTTAAAGACATCAAGACGTTGGATGTGGAATTGGACAAGATTCCAACAAAAGCATTGTACAAACTTTGGGTGAGCATCGGGCAAGAGATTCATTCCAGAGCAAGAGCTGATGCTAAAAACCTACAGATAGCCCAAACAAAGACTATCTCAATGAAGGAATCCATCAACCTCAAGGTGTAGTAGAAAGAGAAATTCTAGCAGAATATGGAGAAACAAATCCACATGTTGTTGCAAGCAATTCCTAAAAGCACAAGAGAGGATGCAGGGTCGTTGGAAGAGAATTTATGTAGGATAGAGAAGACTATCCAAGAATACAAGGAGAATATCAAAGAGTTGGAGGAGCGTGTCACACCCACTACTCCTCTAGAAGTCAGAGTGCAGTGAGAACAAGAGGAGACAATAGTTTTGGAGGGCATTGACCAAAGCATACTGAAAATCAATGAGTTGTTAGAGAAGAGCACGTAGCTCTGGAATCACCTCCTAGAGGATGGGAGAATCCAAGAACTACAAGAGAAGGAAACCAACATCTACTCAGCAATGGTGGAGGTGAAGCAGTGAAAGAAAACAATGTCACAGTTAGAGAAGATCAAAACGACCACCAATGTGAAGGCCCTACATTTGGAATATAAAGTGTTGCAAGCCTCTACAGGAAAAGGTAGAGTAGCTGGTCATAGAGAGTGATGCAGATAAGAATAACATTTAGTAGATCTGAGGCGAAGGAGGAGAGATACAATAGTATTCTATCACATAGTATTCTATCACAAGAGAAGATAGGCTCAACAACAGTGCCAATGGACAACAAAGATGTATGGCACACTACAACAGGCAGTATCCAAAGAAGGAAGCAAGTACTGACAGTCGAATAAGTCAAGCAGTGACTCGGGACGAGTCATGATGTCAGTGTTGGGGGCCTATTGGGAACAAGCCCATTTTGGGGAAAAGGAACGATGTGGAGGAAAGACAGTTGGTAGAAAAGAATGTGAAGCGTGCATGCAATCATAAGGGAAATAAAGACAACTGGTAGGAAAAGTAATGGATGAAAACGTGCATGCAGAAGAGAAAAGTGCGCAAGGCCAACATGCAAGAAGACCTAACTAGGTTATGGTTTTGCTAAGAGAATGTAACGACTGATGAGCCAAGAATAGATATAAATAAACACCTAGGAGGTCTAGGGGGGGTGGTTCGGTGTCTTTGATGGTTGTTATGAGTTACTCACGTGAGATAGAGTAACAGGTCTGTAACAAAAATATGATTTGATACATTTTTGTAAGTTGTTGAGCTATGGGAGGGAAAAGTGACTAGACCTTGAGGGTTATATCATAGGCTGAGGAGCCTGGTGAGATCTAGTCAGCCTCATAAAGGTCGAGGAGTATGTTTTATGAATGTATGAATGGAGTTGAAGTGCACACGGTGCCATATATGACAGAACCATAATAAAATATCCTTAGAGACAAATCTTTGTGGACATAGCCCAGGAGGGGGTAAACCATGGTAAATCATGTGTTGTGTGGAATGATTATTGTTTATGTCTTTGTTGTAAATGGTTAGATATTAAATGAATTCTTTGATGAACTAGTTATATTTGTTGATTTACATGCATGCATAAGGAAAATAGAAATAACTAATATCGATGAATGATATAATATTGCTTTAATAACTAGTTATAACTCTCAGCATGCAACTAACATACCCCCATTCAATCCTAGACTACAAGCACTTGAGTATTGCAGTCACCCATTAAGACTATCTTGGGTGAGACTGCATAGTGCACTCTGTGTACTGCGTTTCCTTCTAGTTTACCAGGAGGGCTGATAGTTTTAGAGGCTTTGTTGGATCCATAGTAGACCTGAACCTGGGTCAATGATATTAAAGGTATAACTCAGAGATAAACAACCAACATGCATCTTCTCCTTTCTTATTTTATCCATCAAAAGTTGTTGGTTTAATTTTACTCATTTTCCCTTGAAAGGTATCTAACCCATGTCTCCTCCTTTGATATCTGATAGGATATATACTTGGGATTCTTTCCATCCTTGAACACACATATTTTATTCATGTTGAATGCCTCGGGGAATGATTATGTTGATTCTCACTAGTACTCCTTGACCATCTAGACTCTCCATTATCACTACCCGTATCATGGGACCTAGATACTTCCACTTTCCTTTCACTAGATTCCCACTTTGTGAAAGAATATTTGTTAACTTGATTCTATAGCATATTCAGGATTTGTAGTATTTCCTCCTGATCTTTCATGATACTTTCATTATAGGATTTATAGATATGCATTTCTCTTTGCAGTCTTCTCATAGTTACAGGCTCCTTCCCATCTCTTCTTTCATTAGAATTTGTCTCAATATTACCCATGTTAAAATGCATACCTCTGATCTCTTCTGTTAGAAAAACAGGACCGCGGAGCAATAAAATAAAACAAATGTAGAAACAAAACACAGAAGACACACAATACAAGAGAGACACAGATTTACGTGGTTCACCCAATGTGGGCTACGTCCACCAGAGAAATTGCCAGGTCCTTCCTTTATTATTATCCAGCAAATGAAGGG
>JASDQU010198851.1:4861-19256 GCA_032191745.1 Picea mariana
TTCAAAATGGAATATTGCAAATCAGTTGCCACTCCTATGCAAACCAGTTGCAAGTTGAGGAAAGATGATGATTCAAAGTCTACAGACCAGAGGCAATATAGGTCAATGATTGGTAGCTTACTATATGTGACAACATCCAAACCAAATGTAATGCAGGCAGTTGGACAGGTGGAATGATTTCAAGCAACACCAAAGGAATCATATGTATTAGCAGTGAAGAGGATTTTCAGATATCTTAAAGGAACAAAAAAGTTTGGATTATGGTATCCAAAAAGAAGTGATATATCACTTATTTCCTACATAGATTCATATGGGTAGGTTGCATTGATGACCGATGAAGCACCGATGGAGCAACGTTCTACTTGGGTGAGTGTTTAGTATCATGGTTAATAAAGAAACAACCATCAGGATCCTTATCTACATCCAAGGAAGAGTATATTGCAACAACGACATGTTGTAGACAGGTTCTATGGATGAAACATGTTGTACACAGGTTCTATGGATGAAACAAACTCTGATAGATATATAGGTTGAGTATGATGAGCCCATTCCAATCTATTGTGATAATATAAGATCCCTTAGTATCTCAAAGAACCCAGTGATTCACTCCAAGACGAAGCACATTCCAATAAAGTATCACTTTCTACGGGAATAACTTGCAGAGAAGAACATCAGATTTGAATATGTGGGTAAAAAGAACAAGTGGTAGAGATATTTACAAAACTACTTCAACAAGAAGCCTTTGAGTATCTTTGACAAAGACCTGAAGTAATTTTTACTCCAAAATGAATTCTTTTGAATGCTTATCTTATATGTCTTAGATTTACACAAGGAAGCACCATAAAGAGGACAATTCAGGTTGGGAGATCAGTTTTAGGAAGAGTTCAGTCGGGGGGAGTATCCCCAAGGATAGTTCAGTTAGGGGGAGAAGCCCTAGATGGAAAGATACCTTTTCCATTGATGACAAAGGGGGAGAGATTTATGAGATGCAGAACACGGAGGCATGGTTTCAGGGGGAGCGATGGTCAGAGGGGGAGCATGAGTGATATGACTTCATCATTGCATGACACGACTTCAGTATTGTATTAGAGTGTTACCATCAATTACAAAGGGGGAGATTGTTTATTAATTGGGTTGGTTGTCATTGATGTCTACCCTTGAAGAAAGTCTGGTAGCGAATTCCAGTAGCACAAAGGTTTGGGTAATGGAACCAAATTTATTTGATAGATAATGGTATGAGTTTTGATCTATTTGCAGGTAATACTATTCTAGATGGATAGTACATGTCATGTCATTTATGGTGGTATGTGGAGAATCAAATAACTCCTCACGGTTAGAGAGTTATGGACATGTGAAGTTGGAGAACCCTCATGAGTCATCTAGAAGTCCCAAAAGGTCAAAGTAGTCAAAGTGTTTGCAAAATAAATTATTTAAATAATAAAGTTAAAGGAGAAACCCCTAAAATAAGGAAAGTGGGATGGTACATGAAATTATAAATAAGAGGAAAGGATATCCCATTTAATCACACTTGAACCTATCGAATATCATTGAATATCTATTTTGTGAAAGGTTATTTGGGTAGGTATTATTGATAGAGAAAAGTGCAGCAGGAAAATTACAGAAGAAAAGGTGCAATAGGAAAACTGTGGAAAAAAAAGTGCGATAGGAAAACTGTAGCAGAAAAAGTGCGATAGAAAAATCGCGGCAGAAAAAGTGCGACAGAAAAATCGTGGCAGAAAAATTGCAGAAGAAAAAGTGTGGTATAAAAATCACGGCAGAGAAAGTGCGGCAGAAAAATCATCGCAACAACATGGTTGGGGTCTATTTATGAGAGATATGGCACATCTTGTTTGAGGTATGTTTTGTGAGCTAGGGATTATCTCTTGATATCGTATTGGATGTTCCATATTGCTACATATATCATATTTGTTGAGGGATACATTTGGTATTTTGTTGTTGGTATTTGGCATATGGGTATTGGTATTTTGGTTGTGATGTGTTACTGAAGTTGTTGGTTTATCTTGAGGCTACATAACAATGAGGTTGTGGCACATCATTTGATGTAAGGGTTTATGGTATTTAGTTTATGGATAGAGTGATAAATTGTTAGATAACTTTTAGTGGTTATATTGGTGTATGTCTGTGGTATATGTTTGAGCTACATGTTGGGTACATTGTTGAGACAAGTAGTTGATGAGTTGGCACATACATGAGGTGTATAGTTGATGATGTTGGTACATATTGATGAGTCAAGGTTGATGCATGGTTGATGCATGGTACATGCTGGTTCAAGTTATTGGTACAACCTGTTATAGATTATTTGTGCAAGTTGACAGTGGCAGTGGTTAATTTAGTGACAGTGAAAGATTGTCTACATTTGGCATTTATATTTTAGGGCGTTTGGATGGGGAAAGGATAGGTGGTTTTAGCGACCTTCTGGTTGTATCCAGAGAGCTTAGGGGGTTGTAGCCTCCTTTTGGTTGTAGCTAGAGAATTGGGGAGTTGGATCTTCCCTTTGTTTGTAGCCTGAGAAACTAGGGGGTTGGAGCCTCCTTCTAGTTGCAGCTGGAAAACAAAGGAAGTTGGTGCTTCCAATGAATGTAATTCTTCAAGACATATAAGAAAAAGCATTCCATGGTTTTCTCACGCTTTGCGTTTCCACGTAAAAACACTGGTGTATTGTGTATGTGTATGATTTCTCATTTTCTCATTGTTTATTTACTCTACAATTATTGCATGATAATGCTACATTGATATAACACTTTCATTATATGGTTAAAAAGGATTAAATTTCTCTATTATTGATTCAACCCACCTCTCAATAATCCAACAATATGATTCATTGTCCATGAACGACACTTAAATTTCCTCAAAGACAATACCACCACTACCTAAGGGACTAGTCATCAGAGAAAATTCCCTCTCATATTTCTCTACAAACTCAACAACCTCAGTAGATGTTGGCACCCCTAGTTCAGGCTTCTTCTTCTTGTTCAGAAACTGACTAGCATAGTGGCCACTCTTATGACATTAAAATAATTTTACTTTGCTCATGTACTTATTCTTATCATTTCTCTTTCCTACAAGAGAAATGTTCTTCTCATTTGAACCATTCACGTCCTTCTCCTGAGACCCCTCTCAGATCTCCTCCTATATAAATTCATCCCACAATTTGCTCCAGTGAATCTTCTCGCTCACCACCATGCACTTCACAAAAACCTCCCTCTCCTTGGTGAATCCTATGAGGGGTATACACACCAACTCTGAGTCTTGGATTCCTTAACTTCATTAACAACAGGAGCTATGGGAGCTAATGTAAGTATTAGCATGATGGCATTCACAAATGACCACAACTAGTTCTCCTTGAGAACACTTCTGATTCTCACCTTCCACTACAAGTATTTGGAGATAACCTCCAACCTATATTCAAACCTGATGTAGGAAGTCATCTTTGTATTACTAAGAAAGAGCCTTTATTTCCCCTTCTTCCAGGAAAATTTCCTAGCAAGTGACTTTTGTTCCAAATGCCAAAATGTCCACTAAACTTCATAGCACCAGCTCGGATACCATGTTGAAAAATATGAACTTAACACTTAGTTAAATCTTGGTTTCAACCTAAAATATACCAAGGATTTTAATGCAGTAAGAAGCACTAACATTCAACAACATCATATGAGAAGAAAGACATTAACTAAGTCATCACCAATAGAATAAATTTTAATAGTAGACAAATTTATAGATTTGGCACAAAAATTTGGATAATGCCACTTGAAGAATACTCAGGAAAAGATGATAGATTTAAGGAGAAAAATTTCTTATTTATCTTTAGGGAAAAATATGAGAGTTACAATAGCCTTGAAAACAACATTTAAATACAATACTTATCTCTCTTCCAACAAGAAACCTTCGTAGAAATTCAAAGAAAAATTCTTTCTTGGAAATTGTGACATGGATGTATGGCCTGTATGGCCTAATACAGTAAGCTACAACACCAAAACTGCCTAGAAAATCATGCCATAAAATTATAGCACAGTCATGTCCCTTACAGAACAGTCTAAACTAAGCAAAGACACCTAGAAATTCATTCCAACCAGTGGATAAAACATCCCTTGATTTTGGTTCCCTTTCCTTTGTTGTACGACCAACAATATTTTTTGTATGGCCTCCACCTATAGTTTTAGTGTGGAAAACAATAAATGCAGTCTTCTACCATGAAATGTGTTCCTATCCCTCACCTAGGAATGTGTGCCAACTCCCTCTTTTTTGACTCTTTCCTTCCAAGAAAAAAATTTCTCTCTTGGATAATGTCACCCTTCACATTCCCTCCAAGTTCCCCTCAATATGTGTGTTGGGCTCTCTCCCTCATGATATGGCTTTATCTAATTTCAAAGTGTAACTCCTTTAAACCTTGGTCTCACTTGAGTGACTCTTCACTTTCCCTTTAGATCAACGGTCACAACTTAATCATTTGTTGAGGTCACTTAAGTCACTAAAGTGATCCACAACCTCATAAAGTCACTTGTACCCTTTAAAAACAAAATACACAACTTTATAAAATCACTTTATAAAGTTACTTTATAAAAACTCATTATAAAGTCACTAAGGAGAAAATGTGTTTGATCACTTCCACATGTTGGGCGCCGCCTATGCAGAAACACCTTAGAGATACCAAATCTAACAAATAAAGAATCTATGGAAGAGTATTTGTTGAGAACTGTCAAACTCATCACTATGGCCCAAGATTTCATTAAATGCACAATACAAGAACTGAAGCAAGACGTTTCCACCAAGTTTTGTGACAGTGAATTGGATATCAAAAATATGCATTTAGATAATTTACAAAAGATCATGGATAATTATTCACTATGGAAAGAATATCGAGACTGAATGTAGATTCAAAAGAACCCATGATGATCCCTATTTTCATAACTACTCCACTTGTCTCATTTTTTCTTTTTGTAATCCTAATAAGGAAAGGAATGCGAAGAGTCACTTTTTTAAACTGTTTTTTTCTTATGATTGAATCTCGAGAATGTAAAAATCCCACTGTAAAGGAGACTGGGATTTTGACTCGGATTGTATCAAGATGGTACTATTATTGTATGTGAATTTGAATAAGAGATATTTCTAAGATTTTGGTACAAATGTGTATGAATGAGACTATTATGTTTATGCATGTTTATTTCTATGAATGTTAGGATTTTAGTTTAATGAACTATTTCTAGACTATTTTTTTAATGTCCACAATTGCCATTATTTTTATAATAAGTATAACGAAAATATGATAAGTTAGTGAATCAATTAGTTGTGTCTCACTCACTATATTGTTAAATTTTCATATTCCTTGCTTTCATGAATTATTTTTGTGCAAGTAATATAATGTTTAATTGCACTTATTTTCTATAGCTCTCTCCTAATCAACATAGGATAGTATAGAATAGGAATAAATTTTAGGACAATAATTAATCACTTTAGTCTAGTTTAGTTCTCTAGAATCTTAACTCATCTAAGAAAATTTTGTTCTCATGTTCATATTTAGATAATTAGTTTATATTGGAAACCAAGACAGTGTTCTGGTTGAATATGCTACCCCAAATGAGAGTGGTTCAAATTGGGCCTTTCCATCAGGTGTTCTCCCTTAACTTCTTGAATGGGTCTTTCAGGTCCGTCAACAATTACTACAAGTTGTATTATTTGGAATAGTTTTCTGGGAAAATCGATAATTTTGTTTAATGTACTCAACATAATGTCTCAATTTCATTATGACATGTTACAAATACATGTAAAAATTACATATTGGTTTCATTTTGATTATTTTGGGTCGTTACGTTAACCTATTTTGTATGAGGATGGGTCTCTTATTCATATATAATAAAACCTGTTTATTATTTTATTGCATTATTGAATGTTATAAAATGTTTCATTGTTCATTAATTAATATATGGATGATTTATGTTGTTACAAATAATATAGGTTTAATTCATTGAATAGAAAATTAATGCAATCATTATATCAAAACAAAATAACAAAAATATTAAAAAATATATTATTGTAAAAAATATTTGATTTTGAGATGATTAATATAAAATTTGTAAAAGAAGAATCAATTCCCATTAATTAAATAGAAGCATCAATGATAACAATTGTGAAAAATCATCGTTACTTTAAGCAACAAAAAATACGATTGATTATATTTATTATGTTAAGCAACATAACATATGATAAGTTTCACCAATGTGTTGGAATGTTTTTCAATACTAAGAGGGAGGGGGTGAATTAGTAGTTCTTCTTTTTCTCAAACTAAATTAATTCTTTATTAATTTATAACAATTTATCAACAATAATGTACAAAGCTCTGAATTTTAAATGTAGCAATCATAAAAATTATATATAAGTTATAAGTTACAGTTTGTAAGGGATACCAATATATCTTATTTTGAGAACCAACTCAAGGAGCCACCAATCCCCTATTTTCCAAGGTCCAACTCCTTGTAGGTTAAGATCCAACCTGTAAAGGACTCCAATCCTCTATTTTTTCAAGAACCAACTTCAGGAAGCTGCAACTCCTTGTTTCAAGATTCAATCTGTAGAGGACTCCAATCCTCCCTTGCTTCTCTCTTCCACCTTCACTTCATGTGTATTTTTTAGGTTTCATATAATTCCTTGGACTGTGCTTATGTTTTTTATCTTCTTAATTAGGCCACAGAGGAACTCTCCTTCCATTAGACCTTTCTATTTATATAATATTCCAACATGTATGAATTTGAAACTTTATGTCTCTTTGTATGAACCAATGCACTTCTTCATTTAATTTAATAATAATTCTAACATTTTTTCATTTAATTGCTTTTGTCTTTATTTCAAAATGATTCAAATCCCTTGTAATTTATTCATCATTAATGGGATATCTAGGTGCTAAAAAATGTTTATTGTTGTTTTAACAGTTCGTTGAACAAACCCTGAGCCTGAGGTGTTAATTATATTTAATCATATTTTTAGCCTTTATGAGTTGATATAAGTTATGGATTGACTCTTTTTATTTTGGTCTCACACTTCCATATTGATCCAATGATCTACGATCAATATTCTTCATCCATTGTCAATCCATATAATTTCTGATTTCATTGTCTGTCGACCTCAACCATCCAATAACTATTCCTCAACAATTACTTTGGGAATATTGTATTTTCTAGATAATTGAAGATAAATATGTCTGATCCGTAAAAAAGAGCCTTATATCCTATCTATCTCACCAACATGGAATTCTCTATCTAAAACAATTATAAATCTAGATATTTATGTGACGAGAAATTCTCAAGCACTCTAGCCACATGTCAAGTTGAAAAATAAAATAGACTTGACCACCTAGAAGTCTAAATGTGAAAAATTAGTCGGCCAAAATGCAAGTCGGTTTCAAGGAAAAATAAGTCGACCAAATTCGAGTCGGAAAATAAAATAGAGTCGACCACCTGGAAGTTGAAATGGGAAAAACAAGTCAACCAAAATGTAAGTTCGTTTGAGGAAAATTAAGTTGACTAAATTCAAGTTGACCAAAATTTAATAAATGCAAGTCGAAATCAAAGACAATTCAAGTCAAAGTTGAAGGATATGCAAGTTGAATTTATCCAAGTCAAAGTCAGAGCTAATGAAACTTGAAGTTATCAAAGTTGAAGTCAAAGGAAATGCAAGTCGAAGTTATCGAAGTCGAAGTCGAAGGAAATGTAAGTAAAATTTATCCAAGTTGAAGTTGAAGGAAATGTAAGTCAAATTTTGAAGTTGAAGGAAATGTAAGTCAAATTTTATTCAATTCAAAGATCAAGAATTCTAATAGAGACTCTCATACAAGACCCTTTTACACATTTTATTGAGCACCAAATTTTGATATTTCCCCTTTTCATTTAGATAGGACAAATTTAGTATCCATAGGTAATCCGTGTTTAGACAATGCATGTGTTTGACAATATCATATGCACAATTTTGATGATGATGACCATAATATTGAACTCTTTGCATCAATGCCAATGCCAAAATAACATACCCTCTTTGACATCAATGCCAACACCATAAAATCATGTCCAACATGGTGTTTTATATATAGCATATGACCTGATTCTTTAATTATAGCATATGCACCAATTATTTATATATAATATACACACTTATGCTTCAATTAGCATATATGTGATGGTTTTTAGTAACAAAAATTGGCATCAACATCTCACCTAAATTTATGTAAATTTCACTATCCTTCCATGAAGATGGAAATACAAGTGTTGATGTGACCATTTATAAGAGCATTGGGGTGTAATATATATATATGAGCACCATTATTTCTTAAAACAAAACACATACTATTCCATCTAGTAATAATAAAGAACTGATGTTTCATATAACATAAAATATGGTACCTATGCATAATAATTTTAATATCACAAGTGATTTGTGATTGTTTGTGCACACTGGTACATGTTACTTAAAAACTCATCAATGTGCATTTATTAAAAATGCAATGATGAATGTCAATTCAAACACATATGTGCATTTTTGTACCATTAAAATCACCTAAAAAACTCCTCTGCTACAACCACCACCTATCCAATTTTTTTCAGTTATATATAACATCTATTAAAAACTCTGCTTGCAATAGTAGAGGCTGTAGTGGAGGTTTTTATGAAATTTTTTCCAAATCTTGTAACACTAAAACCCTCTGCTACAAGGTGTTCTCCTTGTAGTGGATGTTCCTAAATGGTTATGATGCATGATGTTATTCATCTTGGTTGAATTATATGAAATCATTATGTTTCTCAACGGTTATGTGAAATTACGACATTCATTAAGGTTTTTTTTACATTTGTGATGTTCCTTAATGGTTATGTCATATTGTGATGTTCAACTTGGTGGACTTATGTTGAATTGTAGTGTTTTCTAAGCGCTATGTCGCATTGCGATGTTCATGAAAGGATATGTTGGATTATGATGTTACTTAATGGTTATGTAGAATTGTAGAATTTATCTTGGTTGACTTATGTCGAATTGTTGTGTTCCTCCATGCTTATGTCACACTATGATGTTCCTCAAGGGTTAGGTTAGATTGTGATGTTCCTCAATCATTATTTCATATAGATATGTTTATGATGGTTGACTTATCTCATCCATGGTTGTATTTTGTTGGTCATGGTTCACTATGGACATGGCTGACTATGTTTGATTATGGTTGACTTTCCTCACATTGCAACATTTGAAAATGGCTATGTAGGATTACAATGTTGGGTCATGTTTGTCACATTCTGGTGTCGGGATATGTTCGTCACATTGCAACATTCAGATATGTGTGTCAGAATGTAAATTTCGTGAAGATTTATTTTGTATTTCATCACTTTGCGATGTTCATCACTGGTTATGTTGGATTATGATGTCAAGGGTTATGTTAGATTGTGACATTCATCAAGGATTATGATGGATTGTGATGTTTGTTAAGGGATTATGGAACTTAGAGATAATTTTAAGGATGAAAATTTATATTATAATGTAGAAACCTTGGAAAATCTTACTAGTCCTTAATATGAAAAATATAAAATGTTTGGTGATATTTTTGTCAAAATATTGAAATTTCTAAGTATTTTGTATAGTTTCTATAAAATTTGGGCTATTTTTAAGGTAAAATAATTTTATTCTATAGAATTTGAGTGAATCGATTTTAGGAAAAATGGATATTAGCTAATCCTTTTTTTGGAAAAAGTATGGAAATTTAGCTCATGGGCGATACATAGCCCCTAAAAGTTTCCAATTTATGGTTGACTTTCATCACATGTGCCATCAAGGGCCATGTTAGATTGAAATGATCATCAAGGGTTATGTTGGATTGCGATGTTCGTTCAGAGATTATGGTTGAATTTCATCACATTATAATGTCTATAAAGGGTTATGTCACATTGTGACATTTTTCAAGGGGTATGTTAGATTTTGATGCTCCCAATGATTATGTTGCATTGTGAGATTCATATTCATTATGTTATGTCAAATTTCTACATTCATTTATTCTTATTCCATATTGTGACATTTGTAAAGGCTCATGTCACCTTGTGACATTCCTTAAGGGTTATGTTTCAATGGGATGTTCTTGAATGGTCATGATGCATTGTGATATTCATATTAGTTCATTTATAAGAAACTTTTGTGCTCCTTGTTGATTATGTTGCATTGCAAGGAGTATATCAACAAAACCATGTGTGACTTGGGTTGACCATGGCTAGGTACAATTGAGTATGGTTGAACACGGGTGCCCATATTACTATGGTTGACCATGGTTAGCCACGATTGACTATGGTTGACCATGGGTGACCATATTGCTATGGATGACCAAGGTTGACTATGGCTGGTGATGGATATGTTACATTGGTTGACGTTGGTTATGTTACATTGTGATGTCAAGGGTTATCTTAGATTCTGATGTTTGTTAAGGGTTATGTTGGATTGTGACATTTGTTAAGACATTATGGTTGAATTTTGTCACATTGTCATGTTTGTGAAGGGTTATGTCACATTGTGATTTATGTTAAGGGTTATGTTGGATTTTTATGTTCCCTAATGGTTATGTCACAATGCAATGCTCATATTTGTTGTGTAATGTTGAATTGTTATGTTCATCTATGGTTATGTCATATTGTGACATTCATTAAGATTTATGCCACCTTGTGACATTCGTTAAGAGTTATTTTTTAGTGAGATGTCCCTGAATGGTCATGATGCATTGTGATATTCATCTCATCAACTTATATGGAAATTTTGTGTTCCTCATTAGTTACGTTACATTGAGATATTCATCAACGGTTGGGTTATGTCACGAGGTGTATATCGACATAACAATGGGTGACTTGGGTTGACCATGGTTAGCCATGATTGATTATGGTTGACCATGGGTGCCCATATTACTATGGTTGATCAAGGTTGACTATGGTTTTGTTACATTGCAACATTCATGTTGGTTGAATTTTGTCAAATTCCTATTTTCTTCAATGGTTGCATCACATTGCAATGTCCATCAAGGGTTTTGTCTAATTGAGACATTCCACAATGGTTATGTTTGATTGTGACATTCCCAAAGGTTATTTTTCATTGTGATGTTCATATATTTTGACTAATGTCAAATCGTACATTCCTCAATGGTTATGTTTCATTGCAACATTCATCAAGGGTTGTATCTCTATCTTATGTTTTTCAAGGGTTATGCTTCATTATGAAGTTATGGAAAAACATTATGCATTTTGATATTCATCTTAGTTTACTTATGTGGAATTGATATGTTCCTTATGTCAAATTTTTATTGCTATCTAATATTCTTCAAGGATTATGATTCATTGTGATGTTCCTAAAAGGTATGTTGCACTGTGATATTCATCTTATTTAACTTATGTGGAATTTCCATGTTTCAAATTGCTATTGTTTTTCTCAATAATTATGTTTTATTTTATTGTCCCTTAAAAGTAAAATGCTTTGTAATACTCATCTTAGTTAACTTGTGTGGAATTTGTATGTTCTTTTTAATGATTATTTCATATTGTAACATTCATATAGATTATGTCAATGTTTTCATATTTCTTAATTATTATAAGATATTAGATTTGAAAAAATAATAATATTAATTTATATAGTTTTAACAAAAGATATATACTAATATAATTTGTAATTTATATAAAACCTTGTTAAATTTATAATCAAAAAACATGTGTTCATCAATTAATTTTTTTTTCATCAATATAAAAAAATCACATTCTTTAACAAAAAGAAACATTCAATTTATGTTCAATTTTAATAACATAAGATGGTTTAGAAATGATACAATTGATATTTCATTCTTTTATTATGAAATAATTTATACCTATAAAAATTTAAAATTTTATAACTATAAAATAAATTTATATAGTTTACCATTATAAACCTTTTCTCATAATTAATTGATAATAATTTTAATTTGATATGAATATGACAGTATTATGTTATTTGGACTTAAAAAATGAATTATGCTTAAAAGTGAAATCATAAATATTAAAAAATTGTAAAATATAAATAATATAATATAATGAATTTTAAATAAATAATAATAATTAAATATATTTAATTATAATATATCATTAATATTAATTAATATATTTATTATTTATTTATATATATAATTTTTTTTTTAAATTAAAATATTTTATTTATAACTAAATTATTTTTAAATGCACCAATGTCATAACATTTTTCTACCTCCCATTCTCGAGGATATTCAAAGAATTGTTGACATTTTTTTTATTATTTTGAAATTCTTTTAAAGAACATGATAGCAGACCAGCTTTCAAAGGAGGAACTACGTTTGGAGAGGATAACAATAGCACTTTTTTCGAGTACTACCATCGATAATTTGTGGAAGTCCTCCTTCAGTATTTATTTTATCTTTCAGTACTACATATGTGCTTCCCCTTAATGGGACAATTTTGTTTTATTAGGAGCAGCATTGTGTTTGAACTTTTGGTTCATCGGGCCACTTTTTGCATTTGTGCATAGGATGTTTCATGTTGTCTCGAGGCAATTTTTTTTTATAGGAATGTATCCATGTGGTTTGAACATTTTTCAGAAAATGTATAACTCTGCATGTATTTACAAAATGTAAATTTTTTTCCAAATGAAATACAATTATATATTTTTTTTTCTTTAAAATTTTAATTTTTTCCTATTAAAATTTTTATAATTTATATTAAAAATCAAAATAATTTGAAGAAAATAACTTACAGATATTTAATAAACTTTTATATTAAATAAAACTTTAATAAAATGTATTAAAAAACTTCCAATATAAAACAATATAAATATAACACTAATAAACAATATAAAACATTACAATAATAAAACAACGAAAAAAATATAAAATTTTAATACTATGAACAAATATAGAACAATTTGACACAAAATGTGGTAGTTGATATCATGTATATATTCCAAATTTTAAATGCTACATGCACGTTTCAATATTGTATGAGAAACATTTTTACAGTTGTGCATTACTCACTGAACTCTAACAATGACCAACCTTACCAAATTATACAATGATAAATCATTGAAAATCTATTTGTAAACAAAATCTTGTAAGATGTCCATCTTATTAAGTTTGTATCATCAATTCACTGTCCATTTTATGAAATTTAAATTCCGCTTGAGAAATGAATCGTTCAATCCAAAGTAAAAACTTGGAAAGTGCTTGATCCATCCTCAATCTTCTTTAAAATTTTATGGGAAGAATTGTTGAGTAAAATTTAACACCATTCACATTGTTCTTATTTGATTTATTATTACCGTAACACCATTCACATTGATCTTATTTGATTTTATACTGCCTTTTGATTTTAGTATTAAGCAAGTGTACAAAGCTATTTATACTGCCTTTTAAGTTGGAATATGTATATGTTTACATACGTGATAGGAGTTATGAAAATTAAAACAAAACGAATAATATATACTACCGAGGGGCATTGTAACAAACCTTTAATTTTATACTTAAAATAAACTTACATTGAAACAATATGAAACTTTAATACCATGAAACAATATATTCAGGTATCAGTGTCAATGGGAGGCTCAGCAGATCAGTCTGGCTGTAATATCAAAATTTTGATAACCCATGATGTCAAGAAGCATTACTATATTGGTGAAAAATACTTCACCGTATTATTTCCTGTCTTTTCCCTTTGTCGGGCTACTTTTTAGACAAATCTTCTAAGGATGCCCCTCTTACACAATTGTAAATACAGCCCAAGTTAAAGTTATTCAAGTTTACTTTGAACACAGATTCTCCACCACCTATGTGACAGTGATTCTTATAAGGAAATTTGTTTGACTTCTTGTCAATAAACTTCTGGGTGTTAAATATAAATGAAACACTGTAAACTCCGCTCTGGTTCA
Source organism: Picea mariana (assembly GCA_032191745.1). Lineage (NCBI taxonomy): Eukaryota > Viridiplantae > Streptophyta > Pinopsida > Pinales > Pinaceae > Picea > Picea mariana. The sequence goes on from JASDQU010198851.1 coordinate 18,800, forward strand.
TAGCCTTGGAAAATAAGATATAGCTCAATTGTTCAAAGGAAGGTACATATTCTTAAAAAAATAAAAAAAATTGTGTTAAATAGAAATGAAACACTGTAAACCCCACTCTGCTTCATAGCCTTAGAAAATAAGATATAGTTCAAAAGATATTTTCTTTATCTTTCATGAATTATCAATAAAAATATAATAAATAATGATTTCGCTTCTATATATTTTTTCTATTATAAATTAAATTTTCCACAATGATGATGATGATGATGATGATGATTAACATCCACTAAGACCTAATTGGTCTATTGGACCTTAAGAGGGTAAGTGATTACTTGTGATTCTTTAGAATTTTGTGTCTGTGCTCGAAAAGCATTAAGAGAAGCTTTCCAAGATCACCATACTTTTGTTGAGTTAAGAGGTTAGGAAGGTTGGTAGTGTGATCAATATTTTGAAAATGAGATTTAAT
>JASDQU010198852.1:0-12616 GCA_032191745.1 Picea mariana
CTTTTTTTTTAATGGTTGGCTTGGTGATGGAGCAATAAGCGTATGATCTAATATACTTACTAACATCCTATCGATGATTCAACCAATAGAAATGATTCTAAAGCACTGCCACTATCTTCTCCATGCCATAGTTTCCTACCAATAGACTATAGTGAGCTTCCCAAATCAGCTTCAAATGCTCTCTTGAAGGAACATAGAGATGAACTAGATGTCATAATAGTCCATCCTGAATATGAAATTCAACAATAGATGTGGTTGTTCCCAACATCTAGTAGGTTGGAGCAAAGTAAGGGTCACTGTCATAGAGTTGGGACCACCTGGAGGTCTCATGCTCGCAAGAGTCAAGCATCATGATTAGTGCTACAACTAGAGGTCAACTAAGGCAGTAAATGATGTGATTGGTCCTCCCTTTCTTATATTTTATGTTGAGGTGAAGTTGTTGCAAGTATGTGGACCACTTTTGATGGCAGTCATTCTCTAATTTTCCTTATGTCTACATGATTTGAAAAGGCTTGTGACACATATGGATGATTGTCTCCTTTCCCAGAATGTAATTCTTTCATTGGTGGTAGGATTGTATAATGGAATACATCTCTTTGTCATAGGTTGGGTACTTACTGACTGAATCTGAGAGTGTCTCACTATGATAGGCCACCAGATGAATGTGATGAGTGAGAATGGCACCAACAACATAGTTTGAAGCATCTATATCAATCTAAAAAGGTTGTTGAAGATCAGGTAAGGCGAACACCGGGGATGAGCATAAACAATGTTTCATATTGTCAATTGTTTTTTGTTGTGACCCGACCCACACAAATTTTGCTTTGCAACTGTTGATATTATGGTAGATGCAGGAGGTATTTACCTCCACGTGTAACCCTGACGAGAATAAAATATTCTCGGAAGTAAGAAGAAACCCTAAAGCATTGAACATAACCCTAGAAGACAAGTCGACTCAAGGAAATATTTAATATTAAGTACCTAGCCTCCAAAATGAGAAGTCGACCCATACAACTCAGGAAAAATAGTATAAATACAGGTAGACAAATCTCATTTGGCACACACAACTCGAAATTTCAGCAATGAAGAAGTGCGCACTTCAAAAAATGGGTAAGTGTGCAAGTCTGGGGAGTAGCTGCAGCTGGAGCTACTACAATATGTATTCTCGGTTTAGACTCATAATTTATATTGATTATGGTTTGGACTTTCTACCTTGTATGCTATCTCTTGAGAGAGAGAGGTACGCTACATTGATTGGCTATTATACCTAGGGTTTTCTTCCAAAATCATTCTCTGTCAAGGTTAAAGTGCTCGATGGTGGCTTTGGCCTATGGTTGGGTGACAATATTGCTATATTGTCTATGGTTAAACAAGCACATCTATTATTTCTAACAGGTTATGGGCCCACACTATCTTTGGACAGTCTAACTGCTGGATGATAGATTGGGAGGATTTTCTCAGTCATAGTTGCAGTTGCAGCCAATTTTTGCTGCAACAACGAAACCCTAACCCTCTTGTTGAGGCACCTTAAGTGAAGATATTGACCTAACTTCTGGATAGCCTAGTGTGCCCTATCCTAATGCACCTCCTGGTACTCTCAACAAGCTAAGACGTTAATTTTGAGTTTTTGGTCAAAGGTTGACCAAGTCAAAGAAGTTATGACTTACTCTATGAAGTCAGAAAAAAATTTAGAAGGGGATTCTAACTTCAGAGCGTGGAAGACAAGGATTGACCTCATCATTACCAAGAATAAAGTGTTGGATATCGTGAAAGGAAAGATCATGGAACCACAGTTCGAAGAAGGAAAAGGGAAGGAACCTCAGAACGTTGTAGTTATGGAGAAGTTCAAAGACAATGACATCGATGCCATGAGTATCATAGTGGAATCTATAAAATACAACTCGATACACTGCATCTCCCATCTTGAATCATCTAAGAAGATGTATGATGCCCTAACAAACCTCTTCTCAGTAAAAAACACTGGACAAGTAATGATTCTAAAGAATGAGCTCCGTGACATGAAAATGAATGATGATGAGAGAATAACATCATACCTTGTGAGAATCTCTCAGTTAAGAGATCAACTACAAGCTATTGAAGAAATCATTTCAGTGAAGGAACTTGTAAATATAGTACTCAATGGTATTCCTAAGACATGGGATGCTTTTTCCGCAAGCATGAACACAAGGAAGGAGTATCCCACATTTGAAAAACTTTGGACTTGCTGTGCACAAGAAGAAACAAGGATTAATGCAAAAGAAAAACCCCAAAAGAAATACGATGATCAAGCCTTCACAAAAAGGTTCAAGAATTTCAGGAATAAAAAGAAGTTTGGCTCAAGTAAGAAACCAAATCAAGAGAAAGATATGTCAAAAATACAATGCTTCAACTGTCGAAAATATGGTCACTACAAGAATCATTGTCCCAAGTTAAAGAAAAGGAAGGAAACACACAAAGCATCAGTTGTCAAAGAAAGGGAACCCTCAAACAAGGCCAAGCAGGATAAAACAAACTTCTTCTTTTAAGACAAGGTAATAACATTCTTCATAATTCTTGTACATACCATTTTTACATAGTTTCTGTACATATCTTGCATATCTATTTCTTAGAAGATAAGATGTTCAAAGAGAAACAATACCTATGGAAGAATAACAAGATAATGATTTCTATCACGATAACTACAAGTCGAGCAATACACATGAAAAGATGAAGTACATTGACAATCCTTGGTAAAAATTTTCGTGGAAGCTATTAACATAAGATAAGTTGAAATGTGAATCAAACTTGAAGAAACATGGAAGAAGTAAAAACAAAAAGAAGTCAGCAATCAAAAGGAAAATTAGAAAAATACTTGTGACACTTTGCAGAAGGCAATAAGGATGCAGACGAAAGCATGGAATATCCTATATGGAGGGAGCCGATTATATAATTCCAAAGGAAGAGCATGAATTCATGCATGAAGCAAGGATTAGGAGGGGGATAATCCTAAATAATATGATCCATTGAGGACTATGAAGTATCTATGCATGTTCCCATCAATGGTAGCATCCATGAAAATCAACACGTGTTCAGTTTGACTTTATAAGAAGTCTTCTTCAAAAATAAGCCTTAAAGTATCCTTGGTTTTCCATCCACATCCAGGATCCTATGATGAAAGGAAGAAGTCAGAATCTTCAGGGCATGGAATCTATAGAAAACCCCATGGACCCAAGAGCTAAAGAGAAACATGAGGAAGAACATGAAGATTCCAAGAGAGAAATAAAATCCAGAACAACCAGTCATTATATCGAGAATCACAAGACTACCAGCTTGGTTTGAACCCACTAGAAGCAATCAAGTAGAAGAAATGGAAGTTGTGATAAAGAACAATGTATGAAAGACTTATGAATGGAAGCATCGCGAGATTCAGAACTAGAGGTTCTCCGAGATGGAGGGATAAGACTATGATGATAGCTTGTTCCAGTAGCCAAACATACCTCTACTTGAGCCATTATATCTTCTGCAATATCCATGGGTTGGAGTTTACATCAGATGAATGCAAAGACTGTTCTCCAGAGTAATTGAACAAGAAGCGTATGTATAGAAACCTCAAGGTTTTGAGGTATACCGGAAATAGACCCTTGTATGTAGATGGAAGAAGATCTTGTATGGATTCAAACAACTTGGTGCAAAGCCTCTCATGCACAACATAAGTGTGGTGAAAAATTTCTATGACAGAGATCATAATGGTTACTCAGAAGTTCAGGATGGTGGAGTGCTAATCCATGACAAACTCTCATGATGTCAGAAGAAGTGCCACTTGGGCATGTTTTAGTTTGAGCCTTGCCACGATGTCATGAGCTACCAAGAAACAAAGTGCTGAATTCAACCATGATATATTGTAATGATCAAGAGCTATATGAAGCCTTCAGAGAAAACCAATGTTCCAGACAGACCAAAGTACACTGAGATCAAGCATTACATTCTCCATGATGAAGTCCAGATAGAGAAGTGGTTCTCCAATATATATCTCCACAGATAAGCAGATAGTAGATATTTTGGTAAAGCCTTTGTCCAAGATGGAAAAAGTTTGCGTACTCAAGAAACAAGCTGGAGCTCATGGATACGAATTCCTTATTGAAAAAGGAAGAGATTACTCCCAGGTTGGGAGGGAGCACTGATGTGTTATTGATTTATGGACAATATTTTTTAGTTCAAAAAATGGTCCAGGATGAGCAGTTCCTTTCCAGTTCGGAAAAGTGTTTGAGATTTTTGACGGACATACATTTTCCAGTTCGAAAAATGGTCCAGATCAGACAGTCATTTTCATAATGAAAATGGTTCGATAGATTGATGATGTACCATAGACAACGATTCCCTTTGTGGCTAGTGTGGGGGAATGGTATAGGGAAATATTTCTTCTTGGTAGTCACTCTCAGTAGTGGTCAAATAGAATGGTCTGCCTCGCCGGATAGTCATTATTTCGAAGTTCACAGTTGTGAGAAGTCTCGAAGAATGGTCCATTTTGGAGGTTGGTGCAGGACATGCATTCCCTAGGGAAGACTCATTCTCTCCAGGTTGCACTTTGTTTAGTGCCGGAGGAATGGCCCAGTTAGGTGAATGATCCAGGTTTAGAAATCAGGGACATGAATTCCCTAGGGAAAACTCATTCTCTCCAGGTTGCACTTTGTTTAGTGCCGGAGGAATGGCCCAGTTAGGTGAATGATCCAGGTTTAGAAATCAGGGACATGAATTCCCTAGGGAAAACTCATTCTCTCCAGGTTTCACTTTGTTTAGTGCCGGAGGAATGGACAATTTAGGTGAATGGTTCAGGTTCATAAATTAGGACAATTATTCTTCTATTTTGAGAAGAATAGTCTAGATAACTCATGGCTGATGTTTTACTATCTGAGGGTAGATTCTCTTCCAAATATCACATATGTGAGTGGAATAATGGCCTAGATGATTCAATTTATATCATGCTATTGTTTTCTGTGCAGGTTGATATCAGATGATATGATCACTATGGAGACTATATGTCTTTAGACAGTAGATGTATGCTACTGTGGTGGATGTATTCCACTAGTTGTGACTATGTGTCACTGATTGAGTAGTTGTGCACTACTTGGTGTGGTTGTGTACCACTAGATAGTAGTTATGTACTACTATGGATAGACACAGTTGTGTTATATTGAATGAAATTGTTCTGATTGCCGTGTAGACTATCAGTAGTGTTGAAAATGATTATCAACTAGACTGATAGTCAGTGTGCTTGTGGACAGACATTCTCTAGGTAGATAATGGTCCAGATAGAACAAATTGTTGGTGGACTGGTATTCTCTCTGTGGAGAATGGTCCAGGTTGACAGTTTGTTGACGTGACATGGACTAATATTTTCCTAAGGCACAGTTTGTGTCCTGATTAGGAAAATGGTTTAGGACCGATACTTTCTAAGGCATATAGGTTGAGACAGATCTCTATGGTACATATGACTCGATTATAAAATAGTCCTAGATTTACATTCCTATAGGAATGGTCTCTGTAGTCCATGGCGTAGCTTTTAGCTCTGTTGGGACAATCATTCTTCTAGGACGTATGTCCAGATTAGAAGAATGGACCTTGTATCACTCTGTGGAGTGAGTGACTTATTCAACATCATTCCTGATTACTCATATGGAGTATGGATTCTAGAGATGATGCAGTTGATGATATCATATGATAGTGATAATGGTGCTTGTGATCTAATCATGAGATAGCTTGTATGGCTATGATGATGTTACCGGTTGAATGGTATGTTTGTGCTCAAGACCATTTCCTTCAATACCTCCCTATCTAGGAGGGAGTGTTGATATTATGGTAGTTGTGGGAGGTATTTACCTCCACGTGTAACCCCAACGAGAATAGAGTATTCTAGGAAGCAAGAAGAAACCCTAAAGCATTGAACATAACCCTAGAAGAAAAGTCGGCTCAAGGAAATATTTAATATTAAGTACTTAGCCTCTAGAATGAGAAGTCGACCTAGACAACTCAGGAAAAGTAGTATAAATATAGGTATCCAAATCTCATTTGGTACACACAACTCGAAATTTTAGTAGTGAAGAAGTGCGCACTACAGAAACTGGGCAAGTGTGCAAGCCTGGGGAGTAGCTGCAACTGCAACTATTACAATTTGTATTCTCGGTTTAGGCTCAGACTTTCTATTGGTTATGGTGTGGAATTTATTCCTTGTATGCTAGCTATGGAGAGAGAGAGAGGTACGCTACATTGATTGGCTATTAGGCCTAGGGTTTTCTTGCGGAATAATTATCTATCAAGGTTAAGGTGCTCAGGGGTGGCTTCGACCTATGGTTGGGTGACAATATTTCTGTATTGTCTATGGTTAAACGATCACATCTATTATTTCTAACAAAAACCACCCTTGTTCACTTAGATGAGGGGCCATGTAATATGAGAACCCCAACACGAATTTGCGATAGAAGTTGGTAAGGCCTAAGAAGCTCCGAAGCATGGTTACTGTTGTCTTAGTTGACCAGTCATGAATGACTTGGATCTTGGTTGGATCCACATGCACAACATTCTCATCTATAATGTATTTGAGGTATTGGACCATGTTCATGCTGAAGGAGTGTTATAACCCTAATTTGCACCATACATGCTTACCTGGCATCAAGCCATCTCAGATCCCTTCTTTGCCAAAGCACCGCTGAACAACTCTTTAAAAAATCTCTTTTATAAGGGCCCACACGCCCTACTCCATTACTGCACATGTGTACATGCTAGCTGACCTAAAACAACCTGCGTGGACCGACAAAAGCACGAAAAAGGGAAAGTTGCTGACAAAACACAGAGCTTTGGGTGAGTTAACTGAAACTCCTGGCCATGCATGGTCGAGGTTTCATCCAAATACCTAGCTTCTTTTAGCCTATAAAAGAAGGGTTAGGGGTCCCATTTGGAAGAGGAGAATAAGAGTAAAGAAACTCTACCGAATTGCACATTCCCATTGTCCCAACCCTTTAGCCATCCTTGTGCAAAGAGAGATACAAAACAAAGAAGTGGGAGGACATTTGAAGAGGAGCCCAGGATCAGGTTCATGGAGCAGTGGTCGGGCTTGACGTTGTAAGTTGATTCATTAAAGTTAATAATAAATAAATGCTTTTCCCATCCCACTATATGAGTTCTTCATAGTTTAGTGAATATATGTTTGAATCTCTAACCCATTAATTTGTAGAACAAATGCATGTAGAGTTTGTTGCTTGTTTTGTACGCAGGACAGTCTTGAGAGGATAGCTGCCAACAAGCGATCAAGCGTGAAGAAGGATCGACATCAAATGTCCGGAACAAGGTATGTTCGTGTAACCATGTATTTGCTTGAAAGAAATGGGGATTAAATTTGGGATGAATGTAGAAAGTAGGATTCTTTTGGTCTTATCTGCATGCATAATATAACCCTAAATGCTAGTCCGTAGGGGGATTTCCCACCACAATAGAATTGGCAACCATACTGGGGAAGTCTCTAGGGTTCCTGGGAATATTTTTGGGTAGTTTTAAAAGACTGGTTTTCTTTCCTGTTTTTTGAAGCTTCTGTAAAGTCTGAGCTAGCAGAGAGTTTGGTCTTCCATACCAGCTATCTCTGTTATTTTCTTGACTGTGTTTTTTTGAGACCCACAGAGGTACATGCAACCTGCATAAGGTTTGCACGCGTGTACCCACGCCCTACTTTCTTATAGCATGCATGTAAACGCTAGCTGAAGAAGTAACAATAACGTGTAGAGTCCAGAAAATTTTTGAGGCAGTCATCCTCTTCCCTGTCAGAATCAGTCATTTTTAGGGGTTTTCTGGAACTCTGTCTAAGTCTTGGTTGTTTGCAGTCTTATCTTAGATTGGTTTGTTTTACAAATTTTTTCCTTACATTGTTTTCCTTTTTTCTGTTAAAGAGAGTGTCTAAGCCTTCAAGAGATCCTGGTTCTCAATATCAATGGTCTCTTCTTGGTTCTCAAGATACACACGGCCTATATAAGGCCAACATGCGTGTACACGCCCTCTGGCTCTACACAACTTGCGTGCATACGCTTGTTGTTGGATTGTCAATAATGTGCTTGTGCATGATAGTTTTTGTTGAGGGTAAGGCAGTCATTCTTTCCCTTGACAAGAGTTATACCTCTCAGGTTTTTGAATCTCTATCCTAGCAGTCAGTAGCTTAAGGTTGATCTTAGCCTTAGCTTGCTTTTTTTCATTTAAAAGTTGTCATAAAAAAATAAATAAATTTCTTTAGGGTTTTTAGACAAGTGTGAGAGTCCTTTGTTAAGTTGCTAGTGTGTGATTTCTTGAAGTGATTCTTTGCGATCTGTGATTAGACCATAATTTTTCTTGGTTTTTTACTTGTTGATATTTTTCCTTTTTGCTTTGTCAGCATTCAAATAATAAAAAAAATATCTTTCATTTTCTCATTTGGTTGAAAAGTGTGGTTTTGCATTAGCAACCAGGAAAAAGTCTTTGCTTTTTTAAGTTCTTGATAGTTTACTTAGGTCGTAAGTAGCTCGTAGTTGAGTGAAATCCTTCTTTAAGTTTTCTGATTTAAAAGATCTTAGAAAATAAAAATAAAAAAATTGAAAAGTTGTTGAAATTTTGCATTAAGTGAAGGTTTTTGTTTCCATATTTTTGTTCATTTTTTCATCTTTCAAACATCATCAGTTTCACTTTCATGCCTTTTGACATAAGAAAATCCATAAAATTAATGCTAAATCTAAAATTCATTAGACTTTTATGTTTGTAGGGTTAACCAACTAGTTCAGGATTAGGGCCTTGGATTAGGTTGGAGAGGAAACTCTTCAAGGCCATTAAAATCAAACATTGGAGTCTGAGTTAGGGAGTGCCCAAGTCCAATATCATGAAAGTTATCCAGGACCCCCCTCTAACATAGGGGATAAACATGAGGTCATGTGTGGAAAGGTAGCGGAGATAACCCCTCCAAAGCTGGACCAATCGTAGTGGAGAACACATATAGAGGGCTTGTCTTGGGATTCCGACGATTGCATTTTCCACGGGGATTCATGGGTCTCAAATCTGTTCGAGGTCCTCAGTTGTCTTCTAGACCATTTTCTCTCGATACCTTTGACAGGTTTCAGGCTCGATACCCTGCTCATTGTGGTCTACCCGACTTTCGACTGTACCCGCCTGGTGACTGTTCTCACGCTGGCAACCTAGTTGCCTATATTTTTTAGGGACATACACAGGTGAATATGGGGGTATACCACAGTACCTAGGACATACATCAGGCCATGATTTATAGAGTATACCTGGAGGGTGCTTCCGTTTTCGAGTTTTACTTGCACCGATAAGTTGCTCTAGTGTTGGTTGTTGCAACTATTCTTCCAATTAATTTAGTGTTTGCCTGTCTTATCTTATAGGGACTTTTTTAGTGTGTTCTTTTGAATGGTTAGACTACCCTAGAGTGTCTTTGATCTTATCACACAGTGGAGGATCACGAGCTCCGCTGGTCATGAAGGCCTCTTGGCCTAGCGCCGGTTACACTGGAGCCACCCCCGCCACCGCTAAGGCGAAAGCTAGACCAACAAGGGTCTTTTGAAGCGACATGGTCACAAGACATTGTGCCCGACCAACATTCAGAGGAATCGACCATTTTAGACCTTGGAGCGCAAGCTTTTGTTTTGGTTGAAACCTCCATCACTGATCTTTCAACACCCACCATCGTACCGATTCATCCTTATGAGTGCCAAACAGTGTCGCACGCAGCAATGGAAACAAATGTTGTTCGTCCTTCTGGGAATTCTTCAATTCCCACTACGATTATCACCACAGGAGAGTTTCCACCTCCTAACCCACCTTCACCGGTCTGAGCCACCATGGTCTCGACCACCTCTACATCGCACAGTGGTTCGATCCCGTCTTTGGCGGTGTCCACAACCCCTTTCACACCAAGTGCGACAAGCCCTCCATTCTCATACGGGATGCCTAGTTCAGGTACAAGTCCTGTACTTTCCTACTCCACTTCACAGACTTCAGGTCTAGGGGAAGGGAACTCTAACCCTCCTCTGTTAGGTCACATGGGGGGCACTCCTACTTCTTTTAATGATTTCCCTTATGGGGGAGGTCATATACCTCCTTTGTCCCCTTCACTCGATGGCTCGCATCAGCAATCCGTCGGGAAACCTACACACCATAGTTTATTTGGAGCGGGGAGTCAAGGACCACCTTCACATAATATGCTGGTAGGTTCAACACCATTTTCTTTGTTTGGTGCATTTGGTAGCAACGCCTTCTCATCAGCTGCTTTCTCGACTGGGGGCAATCCCGGTTTTGGACAATCTATTCCTATGCAGGGTACTATTCCTACACAGGGGGCACACCCAGGAAATTCTTCCACATCAGGGCCTTGGAATTCTTGGCAGGGATCTGTTCCCTCGCCTGGAATGTCGATCTGGGGTAATTCTTTCCACAATCAATGTAACCCTGGACAAAGTACTATGCTTATCCCCATAGGACCGACATGGGGCAACCCTTCCCAAAGTCCTTTGACTGTAATGCATGCCCAACCATCTATGTCCTGTTTTGGAAATCAGCTGATGATGTCTCCTCACACGTAAAATCCATACGCTAGCCATGGCCATTGTTTCTACCAGAATCCGGGCCAGCAGCCGAACTTTTCCTGGCAACCTGGTGCCAGTCAAACTCCAGGCCCCTTTTTCCCAGGTTATCACCAACAACCCAAACTACCCTTCTTGGAAACTTTGCATTTGCTAGACTTGACAAGGTTGTTGAATAACCCTATCTGTCACAATCCGCGTTGGCCTCCTATGCCGACGAAGTTGCCTTTGGACACCCCAAAGTTTGAAGCCAAGCCTAACGAAGATCTAGGAGATCATGTGACTACCTTCCATCTTTGGTGCTCATCTAACTCATTGAAAGATGACTCTGTATAGTTACGATTGTTTCAAAGTACTCTATGTTGAAACAGATTTTGAATTTTTAATCTTAAAAATGAAAAATATTGTATCTTTGAGTTTTTATATCATATAAATTTTCAAAAAAGCAAAAATTTCATATCTAACGAAGTCATGATGCCTTTATGGTTCATTATTCGAACGAAGAATAATTAAAAACCTAAAAAAACATGAGTTTTCTAATATCATGTGAAAGAATATTTTACAACGGACATTGATTCAAAGTTAAGGTATATCAATCTACGTCGGGAAATCGGATTTCGGAGTTTTGAATGAACAAATGTTCAACACAAATTAAATAGCGAAACCCCGATCCCCGATATCCCGATATATTAATCCTTAATTAAAAACATCATTTACTTAAATCCATTTTAAAATGGGTTTAAACTCTAAGATAATCTCATCGCAAAATCGGGATTCGCGATTTTGTAAGAACAAATAAACTTAACATCGTTTTCTATGATTTCTCGAACCCTGATCGTAATTAATTCTTAAATAAGGTTTGACAGTAATCTAATTACTGTTAAGTATGATTAAGAATGACTAATCATATCGAGAAATTGCCATTCGCGATTCTGCAAACAGAAATTTTCACATCGTCAAATATCCCGATCTCCCGATCCCCGATTTCCCGATTTCCGAACTCTTGATTAACGAAACCTCGAAAAGGTAATCTAGATTAATTAAGATAATAAAATGTTTAAACTAAAATAATAGATCGCGATTTCGGCGATCGGGGTTTTATGATGATACGTTTTCTTGACACCGAAAGTCCCGAAACTCTGATGAAAGGATTTGAAATCGTGAGCCAACGTTAACGTTAATTAACCACTCTGTAAAGCAAAGATTAAGGTTTAAGAAATGTTTGATAAATGGATATTAATACGATAATATTTCAATTTGGTAAGCTTCTATTATTTTTTACAAAATATCGTAAAGAACTTAAGTACAAACATTTAATGCGAATTATTGGGAATATCTTTGCATTTATTTCATAATAGATGAACAAATCTCGAGGATTTTGCGATATATACGAAATGATTTTTTAAAATGTTTATATTTCTGTGAAGCCGAATGCTGCTCTGTTTCAGGTTTTCAAGTGAACGCAGAGTTCTTCTCTTCTTCTGAGCTGCTCCACTGTTGACAGTCTTGTTTGCTTCGGGATCTTGCTGCTAAATTATGGCACCCAAAAAGGCCTAAAAAAAAACTGAAGAACTACCGGAAAATGATATCATTTCAGATACTACAACAGATGGAGTAATACACAATGTTAAATCATGGGATGCAATTGCAAAGAAAATGGAAGATGAGCTTTCATTTTCGGATGACGATGAGGAAAATCATCTCCGAGACATAGCCCAGACAGGTCTTCATAAAGTTGCTGCACGCCCGAGATTGTTTTCATATACAGACATGGTTATCTGGGCACTGGATAAGGTAGACGTTCCAACAAGGAGCATATTGAACAAGCAAGGTGAGGTCATCGGCTCATTCAGGCCCAAACATATACAAGTAATGTATAAATTATCACCCATACATAAGCATACTTTAAATTCTGAGTTTTTAGCCGCATTTCAACAAAAAGAATGCATTGAAGGAGGTCAGACATACTCGGACATAATAAAAGAATGGGCTAGAGATAAAAACAAATTTAGGGCCGATGCACAGGGGATATA
>JASDQU010198852.1:12716-26762 GCA_032191745.1 Picea mariana
TCAGATCCCTTCTTTGCTAAAGCACTGCTGAACAACTCTTTAAAAAACCTCTTTTATAAGGGCCCACATGCCCTACTCCATTATTGCATGCGTGTACATGTTAGTTGACCTAAAACAACCAGTGTGGACCAACAAAAGAACGAGAAAAGGAAATTTGTCGACGCAACACACAACTTTGGGTGAGTTAACTGAAACTCCCGGCCATGAATGGCCGAGGGTTCGTCCAAATACCTAGCTTCTTCTAGCCTATAAAAGAAGGGTTAGGGGTCCCATTTGGAAGAGGAGAATAAGAGTAAAGAAACTCTACCCAATTGCACATTCCCATTATCCCAACCCTTTAGCCATCCTTGTGCAAAGAGAGATACAAAACAAAGAAGTTGGAGGACATTTGAAGAGGAGCCCAGGATCGGGTTCGCAGAGCAGTGGTCGATCTCAACATTGTAAGTTGATTCATTAAAGTTAATAATAAAGAAATGCTTTTCCCGTCCCACTATATGAGTTCTTCATAGTTTAGTGAATATATGTTTGAATATCTAACCCATTAATCCGTAGAACAAATTCATGTAGAGTTTTTTGCTTGTTTTGTACGCAGGACAGTCTTGAGAGGATAGCTGCCAACAAGCGATCAAGCGTGAAGAAGGATCGACATCGAACGTTCAGAACAAGGTATGTTCGTGTAACCATGTATTTGCTTGAAAGAAATGGGGATTAAATCTGAGACGACGGTAAAAAGTAGGATTCTTTCGGTCTTATTTGCATGCATAATATAACCCTAAATGCTAGTCCATAGGGGGATTTCCCACCACAACAAGGAGCATTTCTCTAATTTAGCATATAGATTTTGTTTCCGTAGAGTGTGGAGGACTTGCTGAATGTGAACCAAGTGTTATGCCCAAATCTTGTTGAAGATGAGGATGTCATCCAAATATACAACAAAAAGAAATTGGTAAAAGGTAGCAAGATGTTTTCCATCAACCTAATGAAATTTTTTGAGGCATTCGTTAAGAAAAAGGGCATGGACAACCACTTGAAAAGACATTCTTTAGACTTGAAATCAATCTTCCATATATTAATCGTTTCTATTGGGACCTGGTGGTAGCTGAAATTCAGATCAATATTACTGAAGTACTTGTTTCCCTTGAGAGTTGATTGAGAATGTCATCAATTCAGGGAATTGGGTAGCAGTTCCCAAATTTGTTTAGAGCTCTGTAATCAATACATAGTCGCCATTTTTTGTCTTTCTTTTGCATGAGAATGATTGTGCTTCTACAGGGAAATGATCTTGGTCGAATATTCCCTAGTTGGAGTGGATCTTGAATATAGCTCTTGATTTCCTCATTGTCCAGGAGAGAGCATCGATATATTGTCCCATTAGGTAAGGGTGCGTGAGGGATCAGATCGATTGAATGCTTGATATGATAGCGTATAGGCACCCCAGTAGGTGAGGTAAAGATGTATCGGTATTCTTCTATGATTTTATCCACTTTCTTCCACTGCATAGAGAATCTATGTGTAGAGGCACAAAGTAGGGAAGGTATTTGTGAACTTTGGCACTGTTTGGTACCTCTCTTGATGCAGTGTGTTCCATATATTGTATTGGTTGTCATAGTTTCCAATAGGGTAATATTTATCCTTAACAACATCCATAAAACATTCCCAAGTGGGTTTGGCCCCAAACATTCCAAACTCGTCTATGAATTTTTCTCACAGTAAGTCTCCCACCAATTTTTGACATGGGGGAAAACCTTAAGGAGTGCAAAGGTGATATTTTCCCTATTGAAGAAATCATAGATAGAGAAATAACCCTCCAACAGATTTAACCACTTTTCCAAAGCATCCACATCTATCTGACCTTCAAATAAAAGAATATCAAAATTAAATTGTACCTTGAAGGGGGTGGTGCCTCCAAAGTGGCCTCTTGACAAAGACACATATGTTGTTGTCGACAACTATCAAATGATTTAGGAAAAAATATCCATTATCGTGTCCTTCTAGTGTGAGGGATTCCTCGAGAAACAAATTAATATGATCTCCTGCTCCTTAATCTCTCTTTTATTCCACCATGGGAGGCCATCAGGGTTAGTGACAACGATATTTTAGAGGCTTAAGTAGTTCGAGTCCCAATTCCTTATTTCCTGACCTTGTTGGGGACATGCACACAGAACTAGATAAAGAGAAGACCACTCTAATACCACTAATATAAATTTATGAGGAAACAAAATGACCCACTGAAATATGACATAAATACATAGATACGATAATACTCAATTTCTATTAATGAAGGAAATATGCAGGAACTGTAAAAATACAGAGTGAAATGAACTCGCTAGAATGGTGGCATCTTATCTCTGAGAAGATATGTGATGGATACAATCATTCACAATAAGTGATTACAATGAGGTTAAAAGACCTTTTAACTTAAAGCATCAATGAAAAAACCCTAAACATCCAAAACCCTAACCCCAGAAGATGAAACGCCAAAAGGTTTGTGGGCCTTGATGTGGTTAGTTGATACATCAACTTCCCAGAGGTGTATCATTTTCATATGATCGTCATTTGGTTCACTCAATATCCCATAAAAAATGTCTAGCCGAGAAGTACACATTCTGAACAACCCAATATATGTATTTGACTATCTACTAGGTGTTTTCGTGCCAAACAAATGTCGTTTGGGGCCTCAAAACAACCTCGAAAGTTCAGGACCCAAAAAAACCAGAGGAAAATATCAAGATTGAATCTATGTTTTGATTTAGTGGAATAGGTGGGTGGACAACGATGTCTATCTGGATCACTATATCACCAAGAACAAGATGAAGAAATTGATACAATTCAAGCCATGGAGATGATATATGATCAGAATGAAGTGTAAAAGAAAAATGATCCTATGCCTTCTTTTGAGGAAGATGGTGTTTCAGGGAGGAAGAAACATACATTTAAAAATGAAAGGAAGCTTTCATTTTGGAATAATATTCTTGAAACTTTTGTAGAGAAAGGTGGAATGGTTGCCTCCTTTTATGTTGGAAGAAGACTTACTCAATGTATAATGCATGAGAAAAAGTGTATATTGGCATGTGTTGTTGAGAACATACATCAAGAGGAATATATGAAGGGGTATTATCAAACATTTATCAACACTTAAATTTCACAAAATATATCATGTTTATAAAACTATATAGCAATTACATTGTTTTTTGTCATCATTCTAGTTTTATGATAATTCCAACATTAAAAAGTATAATTTTATCATGATATTGTAAGTCATTTTTCATGAACATCATCCTCTAGTTCTAGAGAGACCATTTATGGATGTTGAATATACTCCTCTACTTTTAGACAGACCAGTGAATATGGATGTTAAATATATAATCGCTTTTATGGTTCTAGATCAAGGATCTAGGGATGTTGTTACAAGTGGAAATACACTATCAAGTGGTAAAATCATATTCACATGGAATATATCAAGATATTCTCCTCATGTCATGATTTGTTGCAAGGATTATCAAAGACTCAACTCAATTTTCATTATTGTTCCTCAAATAGAAAAGGGTGTACCATTGCTACATGCATCTATAGAAGAATATGCTATCAAGGGTTCATCACCAATAGGTACAATATTAATCAAATTAAATACACCGAATTAGATTTTTTTCTAAAGAAAAAAATATGTTTTAATTTTTTTGCTTGAATAGAAGAGGAAAATGTTGAAATGATGCAGGACGTTGAATCAATTGTGCAAGATAAAATTTCTTTAGGTATTTACATTAGAACATTATTCTTTTCAATGTCAATTTTGAATATATTGTATACGGTATTTCATAACAACAAACGTTTTTTGTGGTGGAAAGAAAAAAAATTCTATTTATTTTAGATCTGGAATATTTGTTGTGTTGTGGTTCTACTGAAAAATCCAAAGTAGATTTGAAAGTGAAGGGAAAACACTACAAAATTTACCCCAAAATTTCTGAATTTCTCCTATTAGTGAAAATAATATTTGAGATTGCAATTTGAGTTGACAGGGAAAATAAATATGTGGGCCACTTACCTAAGCAAGTGTTTAAATTTTTTTCACTTGCATGGGGTGATGCATTGTTTTGTTTTTGTAAAGAGGATTGCAAAAAGGATTCCATGGACCAATTAACCAAACCACTTGATGTGGTTTTAAGGTGGAATAATAATAAAGATGATGTGACAAATACCATACTTGTTTATGATAATGTTCCTGGTGAGCCCGAAGAAAATTATATAGCAATTGCATCTATTGGTTAAAAGGACAATTAGTTAATGGAATCTTGGGAGAAAATTTCAGCTATGGGAAATGAAGTAAAAGATGATGTAATGCTCTAAATATTTTTAATTATATAAGATAATTTATTGTAAACAATCTTCTTCTAGATTTTTTTTTTTTTTAGGGGATGTTGGCAGGTGTGGGGGGGATAATCTATGATCTCAAAGGACAGATATAAACAACCTATTCCTAGGGTTTATGATAAGAACTAACCAACCAAGTTGAGGCCTATTATCTCCCACAAGGCCTCCTTCTTGCTAAAGAAGCCAACATCAAAACTTTGATATCTATAGGATATTCAAGCATGATCATCAAATATATGGTTTGAAAACTAACTCCAAAGGACAACAATATTTCTCTAACCATTGATCGAATCAACAAGGATTTCAAGAACTAGCTCAATGTCTCAGACTTCCAAGTTTTGTATGTACTAAACTTAGAAGTGGACTCATAGGCAGACAAGGCATACAAACTTAATCAAGTTGTATTGGAAAAACATGTGGGCAACTATATAATTTCATCCCATAAAAAAATTATACTAGAGCTTATGACACGTTGCATCAATAATAAATATCATATGCCACCACATCCTATGCATCAGTTTCATCATGCATGGATGGGATTTTCAAGGACACAATCCCATCCTATACATTTGCAAACCATAATTTTTGTTCGACCTTTAGAACTTGCTACCTTTGTTACCTGTAGGCAAGGTAGGATTATGGATTAGAATGAACCCTATTGCGCTTGTTGGAGATTTCTCAGGTTGCTACTCTGGTAAGAGTCTTTTTGTTCCTTGGAATTATTTGTCGAGAGTGTGACCTTTATGTTTTATTCTCTAGATATACTTAATGGTCAGTTACCAAAGTGTTGAATATCCTGAATTATTTTTGGCTTCTATTCTATTGTGCCTATTTTTGCAATTGGAACTTGGGTCAAGGGAAAGAGCTCATTTATAGTCTAAATGCCATTTTTTTTAATGTAATAACTTGCTTGTCTTCCCTCTATCTCATTTAAGAAATCAATTAGATCCTTTCCATGACCCGGTTTTAAAAATATTGAACCACTTTTTTTGGGTTACGGTTGGAGTTATATGTGTTAAGAGACTGGTTTCAAGATTGTAATTTATGTGTAGGATCAATGTTTCAAGTACCCTTATGCTCATTTTGTGGAATAGAGGATATCCTTCGTTAATGGGATTCATGCTAGGATACCCTGTTGTGAATTTGAACTTAGAATTTCCTTAAGAAAAATTAAATTTGATTAAAAAAACCATCGACTAAAGAGACATTTTAGAGTTCAGAAGGACACTAAGAGGACATAAGGAATATATATAGAGAAATGTAAATTCTTTGTACTCATTAACCACTAAAGTTCATGGGAGTGAGCACCATCATGATTCATATCATGCAATAATCATGAACCTCTTAGTCCATTAGAGGCAGATGCTAGATGTTTTAGAAGCTAAATGCAACATATTGAGAAATATCACAATCAATCTTAGGAAGGATGCCCACTTCACAACGCTCAACAATAGAATGCCCAACAATTTAGTGTAGGAAGATTACAAATGGAAAGAAATAGACCATCATATGAAAGATGCCACATGGATATTGAGGAACATAATTCTCTCTCATCTAATGTTGTTCAGGAGGAGGAAAATAGTCGACATGTTTTCCACTAGTTTTTGTTTTTTCTTTTTCTAAGAACATTTTTCCTCTATTTTATATGTATTTTAAAGTTATATGAATATTAGGAGTTTATATTACGCAATATACTTTTAAGAACATATGGAATGTATTAATCCTAGACATTAACAGACTCTACTATGAATTTTCTAAGAGGTACCATTTTGATGAAGAACTCTATATCAACCTTTTATGTATGCTTGTTATTAGTTTAGTTGTAGCTTTTTTATAATATAATATTATCCAATTTTGGTTAAAAAGAAAGAAACAATTATTTTGATCGATCTTGTTAATGGATGAAGTTTTCATAATCGACTTTTCTTTTGTTAGAAAGTTTGATTTTCATATGCTTGAATTCAAAAGAAACTCTTGATATTGCAAGTATATGTTCAAGCATACTATGGTGTTTTCTTTATTAGTTATAGAAAATTCTCTATGAATAGTTTATTCCATGGTTTACTTAGATTCATATACTCTTCAATTTTATCTCTTTTACCTTTAGTGGCGATCCATTTGAGTATTTTTAAACTAATATTGCATCAAATTATGAGTGAATACTTTCATAGTTTTTGGCACCCTAGCTAATATTGTATCATCAGATTATGAATGGATGATTCCAGGTAACATGTTGTAATACATTAAGAAATATAATTAAAAATTAAAAGATAAAATATTCCCTTCCCATATACCCCTTGAACTCTAAAGAAGTCCAATGTATATCTTCTTAAACATAATGAATTCATGGCTTTGTTACTTGTCTTAAGTCTCTTTTAATATATTTAATAATAATATCCCATTACTAGAATTTGAATTTCCTTTTAGGTCCCCATCTCTATTGGAGTAATGAGAGGGGGGTGAATCAATATTTGTACTTTTATCACTTTTAACCAAATCATATAATCTTCAATTTAATTAGCATTATATCAATGCATCAATTAGTAGTATATCATCAATGTATCATGAACATATACACATAAGCAAAATCACACCACATTAAATATACAATACACCAACTTTTAAGTGGAAACCCAAATGGGAGAAAACCACATAATTCTTTCTTATGTATCAAAGATTACATTCATTGGAAGCACCAAATTCACAATTCTCCAGCTACAACTCGAAGGAGGCTATGACCCCTTATTTACAGGCTCCAACCTAAGAAAGCTACAACTCCCTAAATTCTCTGGCTCCAACCTAAAGAAAGCTACAACTCCTTGAATTCTCTGGCTCCAACCTGAAGAAAGTTACAACTCCATGAATTCTCTGGATCCAACCAGAAGGATGATACAACCCCCTGATTTTCAAGATCCAACCTGAAGGAAGCTCCAACTCCCTATGTTCTCTGACACCAACTGGAAGGAGGCTACAACCCCCTTTCCTTTCCTCGCCCCATCTCCCTGAAATATAAATGGAGACCAAATATCACTACCACTGTCACTGTCACAATATTTTTCATTGCTAGTGTCACTGCCTCTGTCACATCAACTTGTAACCTATCAACCTATCACTGTATATGACCTATCACTTTCATTGTACCATCAACCTGTGGTTGTCACTATATCATCAACCTGATATACCAAAACTTGTGTCATACCATGCATCAACAATGCATCAATCATGTACCATAAGATATGCCAAGTGTATATACCACAACATCATAAATCATGTACTAGAACAACAACCACATATAAAACCAATATTGTATACCATAACATCAATCATGTATAGACCTGCACCATATCATTAATGAATAGCCTCATAGAACCAAAGCATGCACCACATTCATATGCCACCATACATCAAGTGTATACCTAAACCATACATACACAACTCAAAGATGAACCATACCATTCATGTCATAACCAGATAAAATAATATACCTCTATCAACCATGTAACCAATATGTACCTCAATCATGTTCCAAACCAACCGTACCTCAATCATGTAACATACCATGACCAAATATAATCATCATAATAAACACATAAGGATACCAATACCTTTTTAGTTGACTTGATACACAGTAGATCTGACATGTAAGCTAACTTCTGACTTCTGGGACCTGGTATTAGCATAAACTCCAAATTCATCATATTCTCGCAGGACTAAGACATCCTAGCACGTAGGGCCTCACGCGACGAGCCTTAAGAAACCTGAAGGGGTGCCTCATGGGACACTAGTGTTCTGACCCACAGAGGCCAACCAAACTAGGGTTTCCTTAGCGAAATTCACTCTCCTCTACAACCCCAAAAATCTTGCACTCCTCTCTTGTTGCTACCTTAGATTTCACTGTCGCTAAATTTCCAAATAGATCACTAGTTCACTAGAAGATATTCAATAGAATAGGTGAATGGATTTGTTTGTGAATGACTCCTTGAGGTGTATTTATACTTTTTCCCAGTAAACTCTCTCCTCAATCTTAGGGGCTTCTAGAATTTCTTGTTACAACCAATTTAACCTTTCACTAAAGTCATGTAACCAACTAGGGGTTTCTTGACCATTCTTCCGGGCTTCTAACTTCACAAGGCCATAAATCCTCAACCGTGAGGAAGCACATGGCATACCACCTATCACCGGGAACAACACAACAAGGACTATCCATCCATGAGTGATTTACCTACATTTACACCATCCTTCATTACTGTTTTCCTTGATCAAATATGGGTTCCATAACCATGCCTTTGGGGATACCAAACTTCTTCAAGGGTTGACATCAATGACAATTGATATTTCAACAATATCCCCCTTTGGAATTTATGGAAACAATGATGGCATGGTAACACTCATGTTCCTGCTCATACTCCCCCTATGAACATTTCCTATGACCATTGCTCCCCCTATCTTCATGCATATATTATTTGTTTCCATGCCTTTGTTCTCTCTCACCCTTTGACATCAATGGAAAAGGGTAATTATCCTTTTCTCTCTCTTCTACCCTTATCGCCAAGCCTTTGCTTTCTCTTAATGCTGATTCCTCATGTAATACTCTGATGTATATGAAAAGAATTCAAAATATTCTTTACTTGTATTCTTCAAGTCTCTTTTGTATCTCCCCTTGTTTGACTGTGTCTAATGCTATGTGGATCACTAAGGGGAAAGAAATACCCCAAGTTTCTATTGAAGATACTCAAAATTCTCCCTCGAAAGGGGTTTGATGAAGATATATGAAATTTGTTCTTTTGCCCCAATTTACTCTAGCTTGATGTTCTTCTCTGTAACCTGTTCCCGTAGAAAGTGAAACTTGATCAGAATATGCTTCATTTTGGAATGCATCACTTGATTCTTAGAGATACTAATAGCACTGGTGTTATCACATAGTAATAAAATGGGCTCATCATACTTCTCTTGTATATCCTATAAGGTTTGTTTAATCCATAGAACTTGAGTGCAACATGTTGCCTCTAAAATATACTTTTCTTTTGTTGTGGACAAAGATATTGATAATTGTTTCTTGCTCAACCATGATACCAAACAATAACCTAAGTAGAAAAATTCTCCACTTGTACTTCTTCTATCGTCAATACAACCTGCCCAATCTGCATCTGTGTAAGATACCAAATATAAATCATTCCCTTTTGGATACCATAATCCAAACTCTTCTATCCCTTTGATATATTTGAATATCCTCTTTACTTCCATAACACATGTTTCCTTTGGTGCTACTTGAAACCTTGCAAAATTTCCAACTTCTTTCATCACGTTCAGTATATACAATGTCACATAGAGTAATCTTCCAATCATCGATCTATAGAGTCTCTGATATGCATCCTTAGAATTATCATCCTTGCTTAAATTGCAATGGTCTGCATAGGAGTACTCACTGGTTTACAATCTTCCATTCCAAACTTATGTAGAATTTCTTTGATATACTTGGTCCGAGAGATGAAAATACCTTTATCACACTGAAATATCTATAATCCAAAAAAGAACGTCAACTCACCAAGTAGAGACATTATGAACTAATTATGCATGTCTTTGGAAAACTCTTGACTCATCTTGTCATCATCACTTTCAAAGATAATACTATCTACATAAACCTCAATTATCAATATACTGTCTCGATCCACTTTTATGTAGATATTGTTGCTTGCATTGCCCTTCCTAAATCCTTGTTGTTGAAGATAAGTATCCAATATTGAATACCATGTTATGGGTGACTAATTAATTCCATACAGTGCTTTCTTCAATATGTACACATAATCTTTCTTTTCTAATAGTATAAATCATTTTGGCTGTTCAATGTAGAATTCTTCTTCTAATTCTCCATTGAGAAAGGTTGACTTAACATCTGTATGATATACGCTGAATCTTCTAGAAAATGCATAAGATAAGATCAATTTGATTGCTTCCATCCTAGAAAATGGGGCAAAGGTTTCTTCAAAATATATGCCTTCAACCTGAGTATATCCTTTGCATACTAATATTTCCTTGTTTCTGGTACCCTGTGCATCTTTGTTATGTTTGTTTCTAAATACCCATTTTGTGTCGATTACGTTCTTGTTATTTGGCCTTGGAACCAGTTCCCATGTATCATTCTTCTCTATCTGATCCAATTCTTCATCCATAGCCTTGATCCAATGTTCGTCTTTGTTGGCTTCTTCAAAATTTCTTGGTTCGATCATGGATAACAGTGCTAGGTGTTGTTGTTCTAGTGAGTGTATCATTCTTCGGGTTTCAACTCCTGCATATTTGTTCCCAATAATATGTTCTGGTGGATTATTTTTCTACACTCATTGGCTAGGTGTCTTGGGAGGTATCTGGTACTCATCTTCCTATTGGTTTGGTTCTGGCTTATCTTCTTCTCCTTTTGATTCTTCTTCTACTTCTTCTTCTTTTAGATCATGTTCATCATTATTCTCTTCTGAATCTTTGCTTCCTTCTTTGACCTTCCGTACATATTTCTCACCAATTGTTACATTGATGTTTTCCATGATTCTGTTGAGTCTCAGATTAAATAATTTATATTCCCTACTCTTTCTTGAGTACTCGAAAAATATGTCTTTGTCAACTCGAGAGTCAAATTTTACAATCCTTCCATCTTCTCTTTTGATGTATACTTCGAAATGATTCACATTAGTTGGTCTTCCTTTCCATAACTCATAGGGAGTCTTATCATTGTTTCTTTTGAGCATTCCTCTATTATGAATATGAATTGCTATATGTACTACATGTACCCAAAAGACATCACCTAAATTGGAATCTTTCAACATGGTTCTGGCCATTTCCTATATTGTTCTATTTTTTCTTTCAACGACTCCATTTTGTTGTGGTGTCCTAGCTGTTGAGAGTTTCCTTTTTATTCCATGTTCACCACAGAAATATGAAAACTCTTTTGAAGTAAAATCTCCACCATTATCCAATCTTAAACATTTGATTTTCAAGTCTGTCTCAGTTTCAACCATTTCTTTGTATATCTTGAAGTTTTCGAATGCCTCTGAATTCTTCTCAAGAAAGCTAACTGCGGTCATTCTTTTGTAGTTATCAACCAATACCTTAAAGTATTGTTCATTATTCAGTCCCTTTGTTCTAGTTGGTCCACATATGACGGCAATGCAGCCCCTTCACCACCCGTAGGTCAGAAGGTCCACACACGCACACATGATCTTCTCTTTCTTCGGCCCGAAGAACTCCAAGGTTCTTCTATTTCCCTATCGGGAAATCTGCACCCACAGATTTTTCGCTTGACTTCCCTCCCTTTTACTTATTGGGAAAATCAGAACTCATGACTTCGCGATTTCAGTGGTCAACCTTTGGGTTTACGAATCCATTAAACCCGACACCTGGTCAACGCCGACTTCCTCCTTTGCTTTGTCGAGATTTTATTTATCGGGATTTCGACACTCGCAGTGTCGAGCAACTCGATTCTCCAACTCTCGATACCCAATACGCCAAAACTCTGATGAGCTTGTGGCTTTGACTTTTCAACGATCCCGTCACCTCGTCGGGATTTCAGACTTCACGGGATCACGAATCTTGATGTCGAATGTTTCAGGAATTTTCTTTCCCCGAACTCCGATACGGTATGCCACCTATCCTCCACTTACTTCCTGTGGCCCTGCACACTACTCTTTGACTATCGGGATATCGCGTATCGCGATATCGCAATTCCTGTTGCAATAGTTTGGAGATTCGACTCACGAACCCCCAATTCACAATAGGCGTGTGAATCCAATGGCCCTCGTGACCCTGATCAACGGCTCCGCCCCTCCTGAGATTTATATCTTCCGGGAATACCGGTGATATATTTCCTGCACCTTTGTGAGATCTGACGACTCACGGGATGTTGCGAAACCTCCTCAGAGAATTTCGACCGTCTCTTTCTTCCAATGAAACTCGCGGAATGACTAAGTGTCCTTCTCCACGAAACTCGTTCACCGGCTCGCAAACCTGCGACACTTCTTGCCAACCTTCAAGACATAAATTCACTGCACTGTCTTTCGACAACTCAAAGGCCTATCCTTCCTGAGATTTGCTATGAATCTGAGCCTCAGAAAAGTCTCCTTGCGCGCACTCCTTGTGGCAACCCTTCAACATGTCTGAGTGTTGGAGTCTCTTCGACTCTGCGCACACTTGCAGCAACATTCCTTCAAAACTTCACTTAGGTTCGCAACCCTGAGACCTTTAACCAGCCTGCGCACTCCTTGCATGGCTCCTGTGCCCAACTACACCTTCAAGATGAATGAGAACAAAAGCTCTCTCTACCTGAACCCTCTATCAATGCACTCCTTGCGGATAATCCAACTGCACTCCTTGCAGGAATCTCCTGGCTCAGATAGAGAAATAATTGAAACTCATTCCTTCACCCTTTCAGATTTCAACTCAACTTGAAATCACATACACAACAATAAAGCAAATGCATAACAGGAAGCAAACATTCATGAGCATATCAACATCAATACACAGAGAACAACACAAAACCATGAATTTGAATCAAAGCTTTCTATTAATTCAAATGTCTGTACATGGGTGTTCTTCATACAACTCTCTGCATGCTCTAGCTCTTCCTGGATTCTCAATTGATTATATTACAATGCACAATGAGGGTGTCTATATCCCATTTCCCTCTTGCGCTCTAAAGCTATTAAATCTGGAATTTAAATTCCTAGCTACCTGCATTAACTATTTTAAATGCTGTCTATCTACTAAAGGATGAGAGTTATCCGCTCAAGGTCCATTTACAATATACATGTGTGCCTCATCTTAATGGATCATTTAAGATTTGCGCAACAATTCCAAAGTGTTTTCAAAATTTGTGCTGGCTGGTCCAGCTGTCCTCCACTTCCGCGCTAGCTCGCTTGATGTGTTGGCGATGCTCCTGCATCATACTCCCTCACTTGAAAAATTTCATGGGCTCCTGCATGGTCTGTCCATGCTTCAAAATCTCTGCTTCGGTCTCCCAGCTGGCGTATTCAACTGGATGGTTCTTCCACTTGACCAGATACTCGAAGTATTGCTTCCGCCTAGTCTTCTTACCTATTCTCTTGTCCAGTATGCATTCCATCTGTGGCTTCTCTGCAACTGGCATTTGCTTCATCCACTGGATCACTGGAAGCCCATCTCCAGTCTTTACTTCTCCAGCCTTGTATGGGTATAAATCAGTGATATTGAATATCGGAGATATTCCGATCCCATTGGGTAACTCGATCTCATAAGCATTTTCTCCAAATTTCTTCAAGACCCTACATGGCCCAATTTTCTTCATCTTCATCTTATTGTATGTTCCTCTTGGGAACCTTTCTTTCCTCAAGTGTGCCAAAACTAGATCACCAACTTCAAACTGAAGTTGTCTCCGATGCTGATCTGTTCTGCGCTTATACTCCTGACTTGATTCCAGCAACCGCTCCTTCACCTTGCTGTGAAGTTCCTTCATCGCCTCAGCGAATTCTTCTGCACTAGCGCTGCTAGTAGTAGTCTGTTCTGAATCCCTCAGTTTAGAAACTCCTCTCGGCTGTGTGCCATATACAACCTGAAATGGACTCTTTCCTGTGCTCCGATTCACTGAATCATTATATGCAAACTCTGCCTGTGGTAATATATGGTCCCACTGGCTATGGTGCTTTGTCACCAAGCTTC
>JASDQU010198853.1:0-19366 GCA_032191745.1 Picea mariana
TTAGATTAGATGGGTGGCTGAGATTTGGTATCTCTTCACTCACCCTCACTTTAGTCATAAAGTCACCTTTTAATTTGCATCTCACAAATTAAATGACTAGGACCCACATTAGGCACTTTCTCCCCCTTAGGCGCCTAGGGAAGAGAAACACTTGCCTTGGTACTTTATTTTAATTTAAAAATTTAACACCAATCACCCAAACACACACATCCTTAACTTGCTTCAGTGCATGTGGTATCCTTGATTTCCTCCACCTCCTTCTCACATCCCTTCATGCATCCCCACCAATTATCATAGCAATCATTTGTGATTGGCCTATCACCATAGAGAGATGACAAAGGTCCAACTAGAAACCCTAAAAAAATCTTTTTGAAATACCTGACATGTTTATATCCAAAGACAAGTTGCTAAGAAGAATAAATCCTTTGGCTACCTAGGTGTGTTGTTGGTATCCTAGTTTTTAAAACCGAACTGTGTCATGATCAAACCACCAAACCGGTTGAGTTGATAGGTGACCGAATCAACTCGGACCAGTGCTCGCTTTGGTATCAAACCGACTGGATTGAATCCAGTTCGATATCAAACGGGTCGAACCGATCGGATTGAACCTGGTTCGATATCAAACCGGTGAGCACGGTGAAACTATTATAGTTGATAATGACATATTTATTTAACACTATTAGACAGATACTAAGCACTATGGAGACCTTGTAGAGCTCATCCTCAATGAGAATGGACTTATCATCGGGTAAGAAGCAAGAATATGAATGAAATTTCAAATTTCTGTTAAAACTTGAAAACAAAACTTTAAATGCTTATGAAATTTCAAATATCCTCCTCAAATGAGTTGGTATGGAAATTGTCTACTTTGGACATGAGGAACAAAAGAATATCCAAGTCCAAGAACGTTAATTTTCCATGTTGGCGGCCACTGGAACCAAAGTTCATAATTAATCATCATAAAAACATAAAAAAAAATTGCGACAGCAAGGACCATTACAGATGCAGGGGGCTGATCATCTTTATCATTGTTAGATGGCCCTTCCCAACATTTGGTTGGCGGTTCAGGGTTGGGAACAATGAATTCCCAACCATCATTATTTTTTTGTTGTTCTTCCAAAGGCTTCTCTGCTTCAGAAATTGCAGGGGCCAACATAGGAAACTTGTCATTCGGTGGCTAGGGAAGGGGGCTACCTGGGCATTATGGACTGTAGAGGCCATTTAGAGCCTCACTGGTTATGTATTTTGTTGCTGATATATATTGCATTCAGTGCCATTTTGATATATACACCCTTACATGGTATAAAGATGAGCAAACTTTGCATATTTTGTCTCTAATGGTTTGGAATCATGGTTTAAAAGATTTAAAATAAAAAAATTCATTAAAATTTAATTATTTAATGTATTTTTTATTGCACTGAGTCATTGAAATCAAACCAGTCCGAGTCGATTCGGTTCCAGTTCAATGTCTGAGTTGATAAGTGACCGGTTCGATGTCCGGTTCCGGTTTTAAAAACTTGGTATATAAAAAAAGAGGTATAGCAATGTATTTATGACAATAGAAAAGCTCAAGACACTTGCACTAATGATCAGCTTCTCTGCATAGAGTAATTTCAATCTATAGACGAGTCCTAAGAATTCAACAGATTTACAAATCCAGCAAAGACCTATATGAACGAGGAGAAATCTTGACATGAGAGGAGAACGAGAAATTCAACCCAATCAAATCCCAAAATGTCCACCCAAGGCATATCAGTTATAGATGATCACAAAATCAAGACAATGATTGGATAGGCTGCCCATAGAGGAAAATATCATAACAATTTGGTTTGTTATGCATGGACTATATGGCACTACTTTTGAATTTGGACATAGCAGCAGCTTCTTTATTAATATTGTGATAATGTTCCAACAGAGGGTTAAGGAGCAATTCCATGTCTCCTGTGAAAACAAACCCATATAGAAAAAGCATATTAGTTGTCATAATTCCCATAGGTGGGGCCTTGTAGGTAACCTCTAGCCCAGTGGAGACATTTTGGCAGCAACCGGATTCAGTTTGTTTCCTTAAAAAAGAAAGAGTTGGGCTTATTCTGCTAGTACTTTGCCTTAAGACAAACTAGAAAATTGTGATACAGTAAAAGAGAGAAAAAGAGATTATCGAGTGATTGTGCAATACTCTGTCCCATAGTTTTAAAAACAGGAACCGGTCAAGGGTCCAACCGGAACTGGAACCAGAACCAGTAATGAACCAGTAGAACCGGTTTTTAAAAAAATACATAAAATATTTAAATTTTAACGAAAGAAATATATTTTTAAGATTTTAAATCATGTTTCCAAAGCATTAGAGACAACATATCCAAAGTACACTCATGAATATATCAAAATGGCACCAAGTGCAATACATATCTAGAGATCGGAACATAAATACATAATCAAGGAGACTCTAAATGGCCTCTACAACAGAAAATAACATACTAACAAGAGTCAAGACACCGGTCCTCTACAACATAATAACATACTAATAAATGGCCTCTACAACATAATAACATACACAATAAATGGCCTCTACAACATAATAACATACTGACATACTAACAGTCAGTCCGGACCGAACCAGCCGGTTTATGACGGAACCAGCCGGTTCGGTACCAAACCGGCTGGTTCCATCATAATCCGGCCGGCCGGTTCGATTTATTGACCGGTTCGAACCAATCGGCCATCAAACCGGTAAAACTGGCCGGTTCCGGTTCCGGTTCACCGGTTTTTAAAACACTGCTCTGTCCCAGTCAAGAGGCTGCAGATCTCAACAGCAACCATGAGAACTGTCTCTAATGGATTGGCATGGGAGCACATGGTATTTGTAAACTTATATTGAGAAGCATAAAAACTGTTGATTACATCTATTCTTAGTTTGTCCAAGGTTGTGAGGGGATCCAGTGAGTGGCAAACTTCTTGAGGGTGATTAGTTTCTACAAGCTAGCATTCACTCTACTTCAACAAGGAAAAATGCCAGTAATAGACAGATTGCATTGGACTTCACATTCATTAACTGAAAGCTTGCTTTCCATGGAATTGGAACAAACCGGAATTAGAGTTAATCAGGATTTTTACCATTTACATTAACAATAATAAATTCAAAGTGTTGCTCAACTTTTCAAAAAGACGGCAGCAGATAAATTGTCAGACTAGCAGGCTTTTTGAGAACCATGTAACATCTGCTTTTAGACAAATGAATCTGCAAAATCTATACCTTACCGCTTTGCCATCTAGCATTAGCATGATTGGGGACAGTCAAGAGAGAGGGAGGCAGATTGATGGGAAGCAGGCTGCCATGTTTCCATATGGTTCAAAATGCCCTTCAAAGGTAAACCTTAGAGCCAATCTTAATATCAGATGTCAAGATAGAAATACAATGCTCTAGAAAACAATGCTCTAGAAAAGGCTCAAAGCTATTTTCTATTTCAGAGTATTGTTCACTAAACACATCAATTTTAAGCAACAGGGCATTGGTTCATTAGTGAGATCCACAGAATTCCATTTGCACCATGGCCTGCCCCAACCACATGGCATGAGTTTCAAAGGGATGAAGCCAGGTGTATGTCCAGTTACAAGAAATAAATTTTGTCTGAATATTATCTCCAAAAATCTACAAATGATTTCGTTGTAAATCATCCACGTTCACAGTGTTATGTTTCTTGCATTTGAAGTAATATTCGATTAGGATAATTCCAAACTTAATTTCTTGATTATACACTTATCCTAAAGGTAAAAATTAGTCTTTTGCATACATGTAAACACAAATAAAACGATGAAAAACACAGATCACAGGTTGAAATATGAAGATATAAGCATTCATATTAACTAAATCAAGTACTGGATCAAATTAAAGCAATGTGTTCTCCTTAATTTTACTGTGAAAACCATCCTCTATTATTGAACACATCCTTGAACTGCCAATACACATCTGATGTATGTTATCACAAAATATTTGGGGAAATCTACCCTCCCAACTTCAGTAAAATGGTTTATGCATAACTATACACTGCAACTGCAACTTATTATATGTAGTAATCCTCTACAGCTTGGTAGTTTTATACACACAAAGTAGAAATTGAGTTTACAGACAATGTACACAACAACTCAAAAAGACACTTTAATTCCTAAAGATCCCATGATCTGAGAGATAAATTGTGGGTGTGCTGGCCAAGCTGCTGCTGTCACTAAATTTCCATCTCTGAAACATGTGGTTATAGGTTCTGGCTCTAACCAATCAGCACCAGAAAGCAATACATTAAGCTTTACAGATGGATATGCAGTACACCTTTTGCCCTGCAAAATATCATTTCAAGTTTCAGAAGAAATTGCTCAGTACATATGAAACAATACAGAACCTATGTGAGCATTCTCATGAAATGGTCCAATGACATAACTGTAATTACATTCACGTGAGAAAAGGGGGCTGTACCTTGAGTACATCTGCTGCTGCTAGTATCTGCTGTCCATGACAAATTGAAGCAATAAGTTTTTTCTTCTCCTCAAATTGCTTGACAATGGATAAAACCTTTTCATTTAGTGCCAGATATTCAGGAGCACGACCACCAGGAATTACCAAAGCATCATAGTTTTCCACTGTCACATCCTCAAAATTGGCATTAAGAATGAAGTTATGGCCCATTTTTTCACTATATGTTTGATCACCTTCAAAGTCATGGATAGCAGTTGGGCATTTATCTCCAATGTTCTTGTCTGGGCAAACAGCATCTACACTGCAGCCTAGGGCTTGTAGAGTTTGGAACGGTACCATTACCTCATAATCCTCCATGAAGTCCTACAAAAACAATCCAACAATACACATAATGTAAGTGAGGCACCAAAAAGGCCTGCATTTTAGCTGTCAGACAAATTTATATTGCAGCTGTTATTTATAGAAGCCCCTATGGTAAAGTCATCAGGGGAAGTCTCAGAAATTTGACTTTCGCCTAACATAAGACATAGTTTATGATGCTGGAGAACTGAATGCAGTTGCTTTTTCTGCTTGGGCATTGATTCAAAACCCAAGAGTCAACAAATTTAGTATAGTTAATGCCTACCCCGCAGAGAAAAAGAATGTGTTTGCCTGAGCCAGTGACCTTTGCTCCCAGTGCTTTGACAAAAAGTCTTATAAACTCAGGGTGTCCAGGCCAAGCTGCACCAGTAATCAAATTGCCATCAACAAAGCAGGTTGATATCGGTTCTGGATCTTTCCACACTCCACCTGCAGCAACAATGACAGGCTTTACAGCAGGGTATGCAGTACATGTTTTTTCTTTCAATATGCCTGCACCAGCAAGAATCAACTGCCCATGACAGATAGAAGCAATGGGCTTGTTTGAATCAGAAAAATGCTTGACCAATTTAAGAACAGATTCATTTAGAGCTAGGTACTCAGGTGCCCTTCCTCCAGGAACTACCAACCCATCATACATGCTTGTGTCAATGTCATCAAAAGATGCTGTCAAAACAAAATAGTGGCCTCGTAGTTCTGAATATGTCTGCAACAACCAGATTAGTCCTTAATTAGTGTAGATATAACAAATAGTTGTCTAAACATAAAAATCCTAATAGATAGCTTGTATAATACCAATAGACAAAACATGTAATTTTGGAACGTGATCCGGATAGCATTCAGTCTCCCTTAAATCCCTTAAGATTTGAACTGCGTACAAAGCCTCCCTTTTGTTGTCATTTCCAGAATCCATTACATGGTTCTTCTAAAGATTTTTCAACATACAATGTCAAATGCATAAAAATCTTGTTTGCTCAGACCAATTCTAGAGTAGGGAATTTTCAAAGACGGCTTGAGTAGTTTGTATGCAAAGTTCAATTTATAGTGACTTGCTGGGCGTCCATTAAATAACATGAAACAAATTAAGAGTTTTCTTCTTACACAATAATTAAAAAAGGTACTATTGTAAATTGCAATAGCAGTATGAATTTCACTAGGGCTTATCAAGGGAACCAAGATATCCACAGAAAAGTGATCTATAGGGTTAGTATGCACAACAAAGTTTGAGGCATCCCCAACCTAGACCTAAAACAAAATGACAAAAATAAGTCATCTGAAAACATAGAAAGGACAAAAAAGATCACAGAATGACCCAACTTGAAGCAATCATCAATGTCGTATAACTATAACCGAGTGGACTACAACTAGAACCCTATACAACAATTTCTCCAAGATCTTCTACACAAGTGACAATACCATATATTCTGGTCAATGTTTAAGAATGGAGCATTGTTTGCAACATTTGGAAGTTTTTCAGGGAAAAAGTTTTCAAGGGATTTATAGTATATACTTCCAAAAAGTTCAATCAATCAATCTATCTAATTATCTATCCATCCATCCATTCATGTATCTATCCATCTATCAATCAACCAATTAACCAGTTTATATATCTATCTATCTACCAATCTTTCAATAAAATCAACGTATCAATCTACAAATGGATGTTCTACTCTACGTTGTGGGGGAGCACCCCCCTCTCAGTGCTTCTCTCCCAAAGCACACTCCCAAAGGGAGCATTCAAGAAGCACCCTAGGGAACACGCTTCCTGAACAGTCCCTTCTGGGAGCATTTTTTGGGAGTGCACTCCCTTGCTAAAAAAAAATGCTCCTTGCCCTTTCAGGGAGCGTTTAGGGAGTGCTCAGGGAACGTCACTCCCTAAGCTCTCCCAGGACACTTCCAAAACGCTCTCAGGACACTCCCAAAAGCTTAAAAAATGCTCCAACACAATGAGGAGAATTTGGCCAATTTGTTTTTTTTGTGGGAACCAAGACAAGGTTCCAAAAGCTTTCTTTAGGCATGGCTTTGGTGGATTAAAAGACTCACTCACTCATTCTATTTTGCATTTCACTCATCTTTGCTTGGGTTTTGAGTGGGTTGTTTACTAGTTGTTGAGGAGCAGATTTGTAATAGCTTGGAAGGAAGATTGAAGGCTGTCATTCGTGAGATCTTGGAAGGGAGATTGAAGGCTGCCATAGTTACATTCAACCACCATTGGAGAGCTGAAAAAGTAGGCTCTAAAACCCACTCTTGCTTGTTTTTAATTTTTTTCCATGTGTTGTAAACTAGTATATTTACTATGTTGAATGGTTGAATGTTCTCTTCTCCTACACTTTCCCATTTCTCCTTTTCCATCATTCCTTTGTAGGCAGCAAGTTATTCTCAAGATTCAACAAGCATGATGGGTACTCAATGTGGTATATCCTTTTGGTTCCATTTTTTTATTATGATGGTGGTGTTGGGAGGAGTCAGGACGTCGAAATACCAATGATGATGAGGAAGAACCAGAAGTAGGCAGCACATACCATGGAGAGGAGGAAGAAATGGAAGGGGATGGTGATAGTGAAAATGACAGTGATGATAGATAGAAACCCAAAGATATCTCAACACCCGTGGAAGTATGTGACAGCTTGAGGGAGGGAAAGGGGGTAGAACCACAAAATTTATATGCTCCCATTGTCATAAAACTAACACAGCTCCCTAGACCTGTGTGAGAAAGCATCTCTGTGGGATTATGCCATGGGATGAAGGTAAGACTAGGAGTCAAAACCTGTAACAGCCTTCAAAGGCTGTCCAAAACTGCTGCTAGAGTAACTGTTATTTGGGCTGTAACGGCCCCTTACCCTCTGCTGTTCCAGCCTCCAAAAACTGCCCAGATTACCAACAGCTTCCCTCCCTTGGTGCTTGCTACCACAAGGGCCTGCAGCTGCCTCTCCTAGGCTGGTCAACCCTCCTGGCTGCCTGTCCTAGGCCTGTGGCAGCCTCTTTCTGCTCGGCCGAGCCCTCCTCCAGCCCTCAACAAACCTGCGTCTGACCTCTCCCTTGCTGCTGCCCTACTCGGCCCTCCTCACCAAGGAAGCCTGCCCAATACAAACACAAAACAATAGATTTGAGGCCTTTCAGCCTCCTGCATTTGTCGGCTGCGATCACCACACTTGTCACCAAAAAGAATGAGGATCACTCTCACCTTATGTTTCACCTTTGCAACTAATCTCTTATTTATACACGTCTAATGTTGAGTTAGAAGCCCCTCCATTCAAACTCAACATCAAATTAGACACACATATGGGTATGAAGCCCCAACAAAAGCCCACAAAGCCCATCAACAAGCTCGTGAAGCCCCAACTCCATTTCAAGGGCGTTTTCTCCGAAACGAAAGTGCAACGTGGTGCCAACGATGATTCCCACATGCCCGACACCAAGGCCTCTTGTGGGAATACCTCCCGAAGCTACAAAGCATCAACACTCCCTCTTAGCAAGGGAGGTATTCTCACCCACTCCAGTATCACCAGGAAGTAGCTCTGTATCCCACACTGGAAGTGGCTCTGCTTCCCACACTGAATCCACTACCACATCTGCTCTCCAATCCACCTGATTGATTTCTCCCTCTGTCACCGAAGCAAATCATGTTGTATAGCATGGTCTCTTCTTGGAAGACACCCTGCTCCTAGAATCCTCCCGCTTCTGAGCATCCTACATGGCCATCTCAACCCATGAAACCTTCTTGACAATCTTGGAAGACTCCTCTCTCCCACTTAAACCTGAAGGTTGACTCCCTCTGAATCGCTGACTCTCCCTCTGAGCCTGTTGACTCCCTCTAAAGTCGAATTCCCTCTGAATCTGTTGACTCCCTCTAAATTCAGGTTCCCTTTGAGTCTGCAACCTTCGGGGCTATTTTCTCCCTATCCACTGTAACTCTGCTACTGTTGGTCATGAGCACGCATAGGCTGGCCCACTCTAACTCCAAGAACCATTGTTATGTCTGAGTTAGATCGTCTTGGCATGAATAACACCTGTCCATCCCAAAACAAAACTGCATATACCTTCTCCTCAATCATTGAGGCTAAGAGCACACTCCTGGCACCCATAGCACATTTGTCACTCTCGAGTCTCAACACATCCCCTGACTCCATCTGGAATATCATTGTTCCAAATCCCTATATTGCATGCATGGTCCACATACCAAGCTCCATGTACATACCTCAGTCAGAATATATGAAGCTCTCAAACAAATTTCGTGCTCCTGTCATATGCCGATGGCTCTCACTATATAAGAACCATGCAATCCTCCCAAGGCAAGCATCCCACTTACCCAAGTCACGACCATCCAATGAAATTCTGCCAAAGTCCATCATCCAAGTCACAAAACTCTACGTGTCTATGCACACACTGCAAATGCAATTGAACTTGTGTCCTCTCTCCGAAACAGTGCCAAGTTGCGGTTGGACACTTAGTCTAGTCTACTCTAGACCTATGCAACTCATCTTTGCAAGTGCCCTCATCTTCCTGGATCAAATACCTCATACATTGTCGCACCTTGACCTATTGTCAAGTGTGCAATTCTCCATCCCGATGAAGACTATCTCATCACACAAAGCTATCTCGTCTGTGCCAAAGCACCCGAGTTGCACCCATCGTAGCGCACTATGACAAGCTACCGAAGTCCATCCATGGAGATGGCAACCTGCCACACAACATACTGTTGTGAACTGATCTCTCCGCTAATCCACCAAAACTCCCAACCTGCCACACCACCAAGCTGCAATAGTCCACAGCTCCTTATCTGAACGATCTTCTCCATCTCTTCTCAACACTATTGTCATCTGCAATAGTCACTATAGCTCCCTCTCAGCGCTAGTCACCTATGTAAATAACTCAAGTCCAACTGCCATATCAATACCTCAAGCTCTGATACCATGTTAGATTTCTAAGTGCACCCAAACTAGGTGCACACACACCTCAGGTTTGGTCTAGGTTCTCAACAATATACACGAAAATACAATTTGAACTGTGAACATAAACACATTGAGATGCCTAACAACTTAGCACAACGGAAAACAAAGCTAGCAATTGAATCATACACAAGTACATAGGAATTTTAATGCTCAAAACACTTATTCTTAAACCCAGAACAATGGGCTCCAGTACCAGGGAAAATGTCCCAATTTTCTTACAAAAGAATATGCCAAAATACTTACAAAACACTGTAAAAACCCTCTCGGTTTCTATGTGCAATGCTGCTAAATTTAGGCCGAGGATTAGGGCATCCCTTGCCCCCTCAAACCCTCCACTACCTCTGCAAATCCTTGCACAAGACTGAGGTTGAGTCCTTCCATCCCTTGACTATCCCTATAATCTGTTGTTAGGCTACTATTGTGATAGCCCTCATGGCTTCCCTCCAAGATGTCCAAAAGGTTGTTGTTAGGGTGGTTGTTCCAACCCCCTTTCTCTAACTGTAACAACCTTCAAAGGCTATCCAAAACTGTTGCTAGAGTAACTGATCTTTGGGCTATAACAACCCCTTACCCTTCGTTGTTCCAGCCTCCAAAAACTACCCAGATTACCAATAGTTTCCCTCCCTTGGTGCATGTTGCCACAAGGACCTATGGCTACCTTGAGCCTCCTAGTTGCCTGTCCTAGGCTAGCGGCAGCCTCTTTCTGCTCGTCCAAGCCCTCCTCCATCCCTCAACAAACCTGCAACTGGCCTCTCCCTTGTTGCTTCCCTACTCGGCCCTCCTCACCAAGGAAACCTACCCAAGACAAACACAAAACAACAAATCTGAGGCCTTTCAGCCTCCCTCCATTTGTTGGCTACGGTCACCACACTTGTCACCAAGAAGAATGAGAATCACTCTCACCTTATGTTTCACCTTTGCAACTAATCTCTTATTTATACAAGTCTAATGTTGAGTTAGAAGCCCCTCCATTCAAACGCAACATCAAATTAGACGCACATGTGGGTGTGAAGCCTCAAAACAAGCCCACAAATCCCATCAACAAGCCCATGAAGCTCCAGCTCCAATTCAAGGGCATTTTCTCCAAAGTGCAACATGGCGCCAACGATGATTCCCACATGCCCGACACCAAGGCCTCTTGTGGGAATACCTCCCGAAGCTACAAAAACATCAACAGCAAGTGGATTCTCGCCTGTGCATTCAAGGCGTAGAACAATGTCAAATTTCCTTGACCAGGGTTGTAGGGATAACGTCGATGCAAAAAATTTCAAGTTTCTCTATGCATGTCGTATACCATTCGATGTTCTTCATTCACCCAATTGGCATGAAATGGTACAGGCTGTCAATGGTGCCCCTAAAGAATACAGGAGCCTCGGGTATAACAGAACTAGAACCATGGGACTTGATAGAGAAAGAGCCAAAATCCATAGTGCTCTGGGAAAATTTACAAATGATTAGAACAAATATGGGGTATCCATTGTATCTAATGGTTGGACAAATGTTAAAGGAAAGCCATTGATAAATATTCTTGGTGTGTTTGCTAGTGGTGCGGTCTTCCTTTCAACCCATGACTACTAAGATCGTTACAAGACTGGTATTAGTATTGCAAAAGCCTTAATTAAAACCATTTAAGAGATTTGTGCATTGTACAAGAGAGGGAAGAAAATGATAAAATTTATTACCAATCATAGAATGGCCCACCATATTTTCTACAATCATAGTTGGAGTTACTAAAGATTGCAAAGACCATATTTACTAGCTATTACCTCACCTTCAAGCACCTTTTGAAGGTAAGAAAGGCATTGGCTAGTATGGTCTCAAGTGATACCTCACCTTCAAGCACCTTTTGAAGGTAAGAAAGGCATTGGCTAGTATGGTCTCAAGTGATTCATGGCAGGATTTGAAAGATAGGGCTACATTCGTATCTGATAGACATGAATTTCAAGAGGTGGAGGGCACAATGCTTGATGGTCAATTTTGGCAACAAGTTAGGTATGTTCTACAATTCACCAAGCCCATTTAAAATTTGATTCGATTTGCAGATACAGATCAGTCGATGATTGGGGAGGTGTATGAGTAGATGAACAACATGCTAGGCCAAATCAAAGAGATTGTTGAGCCGAGAGATGTGATCTTGTATGATCATATCCATCAACATGTGGTCAAAAGGTGGGATAATTTGAATGTTCCACTCCATGCCCTAGCATATTTCCTTACACCCAAATATTATTCTCCATCTTGGTTGGCCCAACCAACACCTAGGTGTGGGTTAGGAGAAAACCACACATAGATCCAGAGGTACAAAATTGGTATATGCTTGCATTAGACATGTTGGTCCCTAATGAAGAGGAGTGTGCTCAAGTACAAATCCAATTGAGCAAGTACATCAATGAACATGGAGTCTTTTCTAACTCGCATGCAACTAAAGATCGAGATAGGTTGAATCCTATCGAATGGTTGAACATGTATGGCTCCTCTACCACACATCTGCATAAATTGGTGGTTAGAGTGCTTTCATAGGTTAACACTTCTTCTGTAGAGAGGTGTTGGGGCACCTATAGCTTCATCCACAGTGTAAAGAGAAACAGCTTGAATGTAGACCAGGTAGAAAGCTTGGTTTATGTGCACTACAACTTGAGATTGTTGTCCCATTATTGTGATGTAGCGAAGAATGATAGAACATATGTGACTTGGGGTAACAATCCAGAGAAGGCTAATTTGGAGGATAGAGACATAGTTTTTTAGTGCTTGGAAGCTAAACTTTTGGGTGATCATATTCATGGAGCAAACATGCCACCCCCATCCACTAGAAGGTTTCCAGATGCAGGAGTTTTTCCTTTAGCTTCACAACATTGAACGTTACATGGGGCCATGTAGCTAATGGTACTCTTCCACGAACACTTCCACCTACTCTTGGTCCTCTTCTTCATAGCTCACGGGAAAAGAAACTAGAAGTTTCTTGTGGCAAGAGGAAATCTTAGTAGATACTAGATCTCTTTTTCCTTTCCCTGTTTAGAAGTAGTCTCTATAACTTAGTACATCGTCTTTATTCTGGCTTATTTTGTAAACATTATATGATAGTTTAAGTTTGAACTTTGAACCTACCTTTGAACTGTAGACTGATTCTTACAACTCTTTTGTAAGGAATATGATGCTTTGTTTCATTTCATGGTTGATGTTATCTGTTACAATTTGTTGATGACAAATTTTATATGTTGAAACTTAAAGGTTGATATTTTTTTACAGGTTGCATTGTGTTACCCTCTCTCGCCTAGGGGTAACTAGAGGATATCATTCTTCATGATCCACATTGCAGATAGTGATCCCAAAGATGATGATCAGCATTCTCCACATACAGCAGCCCCTCAGATGCCTCCCCCCTCATCATTTCTCAACTCATTCACTTGATCAGCAGGTTCATCTGATGATGGTGGTCCAACACACATGAGGTATATTATTCATTGTTTCGTACAAAGTCTTACATTTAATGCATTAGGCATTTAGCTGAGGATCATGGGTTGAAGTCAAATAATGGATCATGATGCTTGGAAGTTATGCTTTTTTATTTGTTTCACCTTGGTGGCCACCATATGTGCTCTAGTCAAGTGTTGTCACTCTTGGGGAACATGGGTACTACTAGAAGGCCTTGGATAGGGGTGACGTACTATTCCCTTCCAACATTTTTCATCTTGATTCCTTCCATTATCCTATCTTCTGGAAATGGTTGTTACATGTATCCCAAAAAGGTCTGTACCTTCATCCTCATATGAGAAGAAGGGGCTTGAATGCTCAAAGTTGATGCAGTTGGTAAAAGAATGGAAAAGGAAATGGGATACAAATGATAAATCAAAAGCCAAATATCAGCTTGAGCTCTACCCCCTAGCTATGAGGCCATTACCCCAAGTCTTAATGCACTGAATGTGTATCAAATTAAAAGGACTTAATTGAATCCCAGTAAAAATAAATGCATAAACCTAAAAACGGTCTTGCAAAGCAATAAATGATTATCAAAAGCCAAGAATAGGGGTTTGGAAAGGAAACAATGTCGAGGAAAGGGTAACTCGATGCACCAAGCACTCTCTCTACAAAGGTGCTTATGGAGATGAACCTCACACGTGGCCTTGCATGTCAATAACACCATGACCATGAAGTAAACCCCATGTCATATCATTCACTTATATTTACACTTTGATGGGTTTCTTGGGAACTACTCCTCTACTTGGATATTGACACACCTAATAGGGTCTTTGGATGGTCCTCCCATACCTAAACTTGGTAAATTGCATAAAGTCTTAAGCTAGTGTGAAGTTTGAAGAAGATACCTAATGTGAATTGCTTACGTGGCGTTTGTATTAAGTTGTGGCTTACTCTTTTTTATTCTAATGGCTCTTGTATCCATAACGGTTGGTCTTACTGATTCTATGAGCTCTTGCTTGATGATGATGCACCCCTTGAGATGGTCTTATGGAGGACATCTTGATGCTTCTACCTTGGATGTTGCACACTGTATGGAGGACGTTGGGCCCCTAATGATGAGTGTTGAGATACTTGATGACTTGGCATGCATTTTCACACCTCTTGGCACCTCCTGGACTTCGAATGGTGCATTAATGAGCTAAGATGTTGCATACACCATTGGACATGTCACCCGGAGCCCCTAATGACATCATGCACCCTTTGAGGACGTTGTGGCTTGGGTAAATGATGTGGCATGAGATGATGATGATACACCTCTTTGGAGAGGTTATGGACCTCTTGCCATGATGACATCATGCTTGGAGCTTGGAAAGTTGTACATATGGATGATGACATCATGCTTGAGGGAGATATGACTTTTTCTTGATCCAACCTAGCACATGGGTGATGCGTTGGCACCTTGTTGATGATAAGATGTGATCCTATTGATGAGGGGACATGACCTTTGGTGATTCTTTGCGACTTTTGGGGATGGATGTGACTTTTGGAGCCTTTGTGCCCCTTGAGGACGTGACGTCACCCTCTTTTGGCTAAATTAAAATAAGCCAAATTTTGTAAAATTAAATAAGAGACTTGTATAAAATATTGGCTAAATTATAAAAGATTGGCTAAATTAGTTGACCGCATTTTATAAGAGATTGGCTAAATTAAAATAGCCAAATTTTGTAAAAGTCACTAAAATCATTAGAGAGAGTGGGAAAGGGATTCCTAATGTTTTTCCTAAGTTGGGAAAGTGATTTTCCACTTAGAAAACACCCCCCTTGCCAAGCCAACAACCCAAGATGACCATTTCCTTAGAAGAGGGGCGCCCCCCTTGCTCATGAACACATGGAAAATCAAAAATAATGCAAGAGGGCCCCCAAAACTTTGGTGGTACCCCCCTTTGACCCTTACTTCACTTTTGATGATTGGGAAAGGTGCCTTCCCCCTTCCCCACTCACCCTTCATAGCCTCACACACTCACCAACCCTAAAAGTGTGCCCCTTGAAGAGACACCCCCCCTTGGATGGATGACACTTGGAGCTCATCCAAGTGGGGCCTCTCCTCTTCCTCAACTATAAAAGAAAGTCTTTCCTCATTTCTTCATCAATTCTTAGAGCAATTCTATTATGCCAAAATTTCTCCCATTCTTTCCCTCTCTCTCTCATTTTCTCATTGTAAATCTTGCTACAATTATTTGTAGCAACATTTTGGGGATATTAAAGGAAGCTTTGGACGATCTATTATGTGCATTGGGAGTCTTCTTGATGCTCTTCATGGTGTTTGTGAGGTGATATTGTGCATTTTATTTCTTGTATTTTTTTGTATTCACTAGTTTAACTTGGAGACCCAAGCAAAGTATTTTGCTTGGGAATATTTAGTAGTAGTATTACTATTAGTTTTGTGATAGTTTCTTTCAAGACAAGCAACGTATTTTGCATGCTTTTTAGATGCTCTCACCTCCTTGTGTCTTGTGTAGCAAGAAATATACATGTTTGCAGGTCACTAGAGGATTGGAGGAGTGATTTCCAGAGTGGGAAACTCACTCAATCAATCAACCAAAGTTTCCATTGTTTTCCTCCTCTTGTATCCACCATTTTCCTTTCTTTCATAAGCACTTATTTGCTCTAGAATGGTCATTAAAAACTCACTTTTATATTCAGATTTCTCTATTTAAATTTATGTTTCATTGAGTTAAATCAAGTTAACAAGATTCTTGGTTTTGTAGCATTTTCTAGCAAATACACCTTGTTGATTTTTATACAGATTTTCAACAACAAGGAGGAGGTGCTACTTATTTTGAGCCCCCAAGGCAATCTAAAAGCTTACTAAAGTTGGGATATCAAATCCCCTCTTATCTTTCTCTTCTAAAGTATTGTAAGCAACGCAAGAGAGTCTCTTGGGCTTGCTTTCTCTCAAAGAAAGATAAAAATATGACATTGTAATAATTTAGGAAATATTGCCCACACCTTGCAAACAGATTGGCCTAAGCCATCCTTGCAAAATCGTGAAGGCTAGAGTTAGATTTATTTTCCTTGCATTTCTTTTATTACACCCACCTTGGCCAAAACAGTAGGCGCTAGTCCTCCACTTGTGTCATTGTTGTGGGGTTGCTCTTTAAATTTCT
Organism: Picea mariana; assembly: GCA_032191745.1. NCBI lineage: Eukaryota > Viridiplantae > Streptophyta > Pinopsida > Pinales > Pinaceae > Picea > Picea mariana. The sequence continues at coordinate 16,361 of JASDQU010198853.1, forward strand.
AAGCAATTTTAATTCTTTTATTACACCCACCTTGGCCAAAACGGTAGGCTAGGCCTCCACTTGTGTCATTGTTGTGGGCTTGTTTTTGCTTTCAAATCATTTAAATTCTTTTATCACACCCACCTTGGCCAAAACGGTAGGCTAGTCCTCCACTTGTGCCATTGTTGTGGGGTTGTTTTTGCTTTCAAGTCATTTAAATTATTGCAAAAGTAATCATATTTGTACTCCATCTTTGCCCCATATTCTCTCCCCTTGCCACTTTGTGGATCTTGGGTGACAAGAAAGGGAAAAGGATTGGGAGGTTAGTTTAATTAGGCACCCAAACTTTTATTGCTTCAACCACCAAAAAGGGTGACTTGGGAGGCTACAAGGGGTGTAAGTCGGGGACGGTTTCATGGCATTATGTGTCCTCCTTGCTTGAGCGCCCAAGCATTTCAGATTTGACCTGTGAAGCGAGGGAAGGGCCTTGTTTGTCCTTCTTCTTGAGCACCCAGCAATTCATTTTGGTTGAGGGGATAACAATTTGGGGTAGTCACATAGTCTAGGCTTGCATCTATCACACTTTAATCCCCCTAATTCAAGAGAGACTTAAAACTTTTTAAAATCAACCAATTACATTCACAACATTGCACTTCAAGTTTAGCTACTTACTTTCAAAGCAATATCACTCTTTCAAGTTATGCAACTTTATATTTCAAGTAATTTACTTTTCATGTGATTCTAATTTCCAAGCAGCTTCATATATTAAGTCACTTTCTCTCAATGTGGATATGTGTATGTGTTAAAGCATCTTTATTTTGTTATAAGTATTCCTTATTCATTTGGAAGTAATTGCCTAGAACTAATATTCATTTTATCATATAATCCATTGTGTAGATATTTCACCATCTAATTTATTTTGTAGATATCTTATGTCTCATTTCATGTTGTAGATATATATTTAATTGTTCATCTCAAAAAGCAAGCTTTGGGTTTATTTTAGGCACTGGTCTATTTTATTGTATTGTTAAAGAAAAAGTTTGCCTGTCATTAAAAGAATTGCATTTGCATTGTTTGCTAGTCATTGGGTTGGGTATCCCTAATTAAAAAACCGAATTAACTCCTAGATCATTTATCAAAACTGAACATAATAAGTAGGGTCTACCCCCCCTTGGCTTCCCTAGGAATGAGCCTAGACGGAAGAAGTCTAGATCGAGGTGACAGTGGGTCTAGACTTAGGCTTTTGCCTCTAAGGACACACCAAGTGGGTTGGAGACTTCTCCACGTTAGTAGGTTTGTATAAGGATGGAAACATATTTGGCGTCGCTACTGGGGATAAGTCTCTTATCCTTGGTTAATCGACAACTCTAATTTATTCCTTAAAAAATAAGTAATAAATTTTTCCCTAAAACTTTTTTTAAACTTGAGTTGTGTTATTCGATATTGCTTAATCTCCAAGTGGCAACTCCATTGAATAATTCTCTGAGGTACCCTACCAGGAGGAACCCGCAAGGGTTGATTTATTCCCTTCCTAAACCTGAAAGGGTGTATAGGAGGAGACTATACAGACTAGCTCTTCATAGGCTACTTGAAACTTGAAAGTCTTGGAGAAGAAGCAATCTTTGATATACATCACTTGTTTTCAGATAATAACTCTACAACAACTAATCCTAATTTAATTATGGGAGATCTACTAAGACCTTTGCACTTTACAGCTATTCAAGGTGCTCCTCATGCAATTCCTGACAGAGCTATTGAGAAATTGCCTGCCTTTCATGGAAATAATGTTGCTAGTGTCTGTTATCGCACAATTTGTACTTTGATAGAAGAGAAGGTAAAATGAAAGAAAATTGGCGTAACTGGAGACTAATCCTATCACTGTCACCTCAATAGGATGTCTCTTTCTATTTAGGGTGGTAGGCCCATGGGAAACGTCCCCGGTGACCTGGGGTTTTGAAAAGGCAAAGGGAAAGTAGTTAGGTAAAGGTCCCCTCTCACAAGTCACCACCGATCAGAAAGTCTAGTCAACTAACCAAATTAGATATAATATGCCAAAAGTGTACCTGCCTGGAACAAAGCAACAAGAAAACTATATATTTGCAAGAGCACTTGTTGGTTAGCACTTCATAAAACCATTGACTTTCTTAAACAAGGCAATTTGCTGAATATAATGAAGTAAACATAAATCTTATAACATTAATGTTTATAGAGCAATACTTCACATAAAATGTCTTAAGACTAGCTTCAAAATGACTAAAAACTATTTACCATTGAAGTCATATCATTAGCATTTGATAGAAGCACATAAGACAAACTATAATTCAGCCTTTACAATTGTTTTATGAGCTTTAAATGTTGCATTAAATGGATGTAACTTACTTTAATAACAGCATCAAGTAGGTTAGTAGATCAAGCTATTCTAGGGTTACAAGGTGTTAGTAGGTTGTTTGAAGAATAGGTTTTGATGGTTGTTTGATCAAAAACTCAATGGAGGTCTTAGACTAGTGCTTTCTTAGGGAAAAATGGAGTCAATAAAGTGGCTGCAAATGTTGAAGGAGCATAATGATAATGGGAGAGCCAAAGACAAGAGGAGTTGATGGATGAAGTGTTGGTAAGCCAAGGCTTCAACCACCAAACCCTAGGGGAAAACGACTACTAAGCTGTAGGTAACCCTAGGCCTTAGTAGATTTTCCTCCCTCTTTAACTCAAAGAATGAAGCAAGTGACGACTAAGATGAAGTAACAAGTGCTAGGGTGTTGCAATGGCAAGGCCCTTAGCAATGGCTTCAAGAAAAATGGTACCTTGGCACAATCTAGTAGGTGGATAGCAATTGAGATAAGGACAATAACATGTGCTTAATCTACTAGGATTTTAGGCTACCAATTTCATAACCTTTAACAAAATGAAAAGTAAAGATACTATAACCATTCAAAAGAAAGAAGAATTGCAGAATTTTACTTACATTCACCAAGAATAATCTAGCACATCACCTAGCTATAAACTTTCCACCAAGAAAATGCCAAAAAA
>JASDQU010198854.1:0-19400 GCA_032191745.1 Picea mariana
TGTCCTGTGCCTCTTGGAGTTGTCTTTTCAACCATGTCACGTTCCCTTCGCGACTTTGTGTTGTTGATGCTTCTATGATCTTTGACGCCAGCTGTTGTCCCAACTCCCTGTTTTCTTGGTACATTTCAGCGATGGCTAGTTTTTCTTGCTTCATCTGTTGAGTTGTCTCTTGATCATTTGAGCCCGAGGCATCCATCCTCCTTGTCTTGCCACTGATTTCTCGACTGGTATCTTCCAAAGGCTCCAAGCATATGACGCACATCAGTAAATTTTCGACGATCGATCGTGCACGTGGTTCATCTGAGATTCAAGTTTCCAGAACTTCTTTGTTCTTCCTTGGTCTGCCTCTTCTGTGAGTTATCCAATGTTGAGGAGACAAAGATTCTTTTATCCTCCTTTCCTGCGCAGTTTCTCCCTCTCCAGGTTCTGCGTCATGTGACATTGTCATTCCTATGGGAAACAGGAAAATCCCCCTTTTATCCTTGGGAGTGCCTGCTATGAATGAGAAAAAATCCCAATCACTTTGGGGTTCAAGCCTGGTGACCCTACCACTTCACGCGTCCTTATTTCTGCCTTGAGAAGTTGCCATGGCGTGACTAGTGTCTGTCTCGGGCACGATATATCATACATATGCCAAAAATGGAGGGATCACTTAATCTGGGGCTACAAGAAAAATTACACACACAACCTGAATTTGATTTTGCGAACAAAGTGGGTGTAGAAACTCTGGGATTTATAACGGATCAGACAAAAAGAAGAATTGTGCCAAAGAGCATTGACTTCATGGCGACTAGATGTTGCGAATCGAACCACATATATTCCATAATGCATCCCTACATGCAAAGTACAGACGATAAGGTTTGCAGGGGATACATGATGCGAACGTCATGATTTTTCGTTCCTTCAACCCTCATGATGAACTGATAATAGCCACAACATTTTTTGAAATGACTTCCATTAATTGCTTGACTCGACTTGGGGTACGTAGATATTAAATTTTTGACAGGACCCGACTCTCTGGGAACGGCATGCCCATACTTTTCATGTATGTTTCGACTCTGACACCCGTTCCCGTTTCCAGGGGCCAACCGACCACTTACTGATTTAGACTCCTCCTTCTTAACGTACCTGACTTCACATGTCCAGACGCATAGGTTACAACACAATTTAAAATCGACTCTAAATGGAAAGAAAAATGGTGGCACTAACAGTTGTCTCCAACGGGGATGCTATCCCCCCCGCGAGGTAGCAAAGAACAATAGACCAGGTGCCTGACCATTATGCCTTATTTCGACTCTTTGGCACTGAAATATGAAAAAACAAAACACAACCTATACCTATCGACACAGATTCTAAAGACTCAGCATAAACTTAGGGCCTTCACTTCGAGCTTCAATTTTTTGCTGACCTACTAACTCGACACAAAAAATAAAACAACTATTTATAATGACAAATGACTTAAACAGATTTTATTTCGTCAGATAATGCTTGAGGAACCTGCCGTTTACAGTCCCCCAACCAAAGAATTCTCCATTCAATCCTTCTAGGAAATAAGCATTGTTCTCGCAATAATCGTTGATTTTGAATGGACCCATCCAAAGATGGTCAATCTTATCGTGCTTTCCTTTGTCCTCATTCCTCGCATCCCATCTTAGCACTAGATCANGCTGTGATCGATTGTACACTTGTTCTCTCATCTTCTGTGTGTGAACTAGCTAGTTTATTCTTCTCTGCATGTCATTTGGCACAGCCTCATGCTCTTGCAAGAACTTTCTGACGGGAAACCCCAGTGTAGTAGGGAAAATTGCATCCATGACGTATACAATCTGGAAAGGCGATGTTGAAATGGACTTCTTGGTGGTAACTCGGTCTGCCCACAACGCGTAGATAATCTTCTTATGCCAAGCTTTCTTATTATCATGCAGTAGCCTTTTGATGATATTGGTTAGGCTTTTGTTCGAGGATTCTGCTAACCTGTTTCCTTGTGGGTAGTATGCCGTAGAATGCCCCAGGGTTATATTATAATCTGAAAAATAATTTCCATCCTCTTAGACTTGAATGCGGCCGCATTGTCCGTTATGATCTTGACGCAACATCTGAACCTCAACAAGATGTTTGTCTCCAGGAATTGGATGATGACTGCGTCGGTAGCTTGTTTCATGGGGATCACTTCTATCCATTTCGTGAAGTAGTCAATGGTTGTGAGTATCCATTTATGTTCTGCGGAGGATGGTGGATTTATTTCCCCTATGAAATCTAGACCCCACTGCATGAAAGGTGCTTCGACTAAGATCGAATTTAGTGCCAGGGGATGCAGTTTCCTTCTCCCATCGAAAATATGACATCCGTGGCAGCTGGAGACCTCTTTTTACATGTCATCAAAGATTGTGGGCCAGTAGTAGCCTGCTCTCAGAATTTTGTGCATGGTGGTCTTCCAGTAGTGGTGTCCTCCGCAATCACCTTTGTGAAATTATTGTATGGCCCGTTGCGTGTCATTTTCTAGCAAACAACTCAGCAATATTCCCCCAGGGTCCTTCTAGTAGAGTGAGTTTTCTAGGATGCAGAACGTGACCTCTTGAAGCTTGAGAAATCTGGCCTTAGTCTTTCTTACGCCCGGAGGGGCCTGAAGATTCTCCAACACATAGATGATGTCTGCATACCACGACGAATCGACGAACTCTTGAGATACCTGCGCAGTCGCTTCTTCATGAGGACATTCTGACAGATCAACAATGAAATTCATTCCCATAGCATTGCAGTCAGATTGTGCCATTAACTTCGAAATACCCTGATCCTTGATCAGTTTTGTAGGCTTGATCTCAAGATCGTATTCTAGCATGGCCTCTATCCACTTACCTCTCCTTCCTTCCAGGTCAGGTTGAGTCAAGATATACTTTACTGAGTTGTTGGGCACATAAGCGATGACATGGGAGTGTAATATGTATGTCCTGAACTCTTTCAAGGCTTTCACTAAGGCATATGCTTATTTTTCCATAATGTCGTATCTTAGTGGAGCATTGCGCAACATCCAATTGAAATATGCTATGGGTTTTTCGAATTTTTATTCGTCTTTCTGCAACAACATGCCGACAATAATGTGTTCTGAGGTGAATCAAAACATGATGAAATATTTTGTAAAGTATGGAATGAATAGCACAGGAGCTTTAGTTAGCTCCACCGTGATATATTCAAAATATTTCTTGGCCTCTAGGTTCCACTTGATCTCGTTTCCCTTCCTAAGCATGCAGGTTATGTGCTTTATGATTTCTGCCAAGTTCGGGATGAATCTCCTCAAGAAGTTTACCTTTCCCAGGAAGGATGGAACTTATTTTTTACTACGCAGAGTGTTGATCTTCCAGATCCCTTCCACCCTTCTGGGGTCTATCTTAATGCCTTCCTTTGAGATAATGTGACCCAACAACTTTCCTTCTTCCACCCCGAAATGTGATTTCTTTGGATTTAGCGATATGCCGAACTTCCTACACTTTTGGAAAATTTTCTTCAAATGATTGAGGTCTTGTTCGTTGGAAGTAGAGTATACCGTGATGTCATCCAGATAAATCACAATGAACTTTTCCTTCTCGTCGACAAATGCTATGTCCATTGCCCTCTGGAAAGTGGCACCAGCGTTCATCAGACCGAAAGGCATCTTGGCATACATGAACATTCCCCATGGAGTTGTGAAAGATGTTTTTTCTCTGTCGTCTGGGTGAACCATGATCTGATTATACCCTGAGAAACATTCCAACATGGACATCTTCTGGGACCCCACCACCTTTTGTAGGATATAGTCCATTTTATGAAGAGGGTAGTGATCTTTGAGAGACACTTTGTTTAGATTTCGGAAGTCTACACATAGTCTTATCTCACCACTTTTCTTTCTTACAGGCACCAAATTAGCTACCCATTTAGAGAATCGCAAAGAAACAATAATCTTAGTGTTGAAAAGCTTCTTTACCTCTTTTTCGATCAATGACAGTAACATGGGATTTATCCATCCCAGCTTCTGTTTGAATGTCTTCTGATCTTCTTTGAGCAGAATGACATGCTAAATTACTTCAATGTTGTATGCCTTCAAATCGTCATAGCTCCATGCGAAGACGTCGTGGAAATATTTCATGAGCTTGATGTAGTCTTGCCTGACCTCCAGACTAAGTGTTTTTGATAATTTTACCATTTTCGGGTTTTCCTCGGTCCCGATGTTGCAGCCTTCCATGTCCTCTACGCTTGCAGTGATCTTGGGATTCTTAGCCACATCATTTTCGTCAAAGAGCTTCTCTAACGGCACTAACCCTTTCGGAATGATGTTATTTTTAAGTTGTATTATGTCCCTCCCTGCGATCTGGTTCTGGAAAGGGTCGTCATTAATTTGTGCATCCACGCTCCCATCTTCATCGCAACAACATTCATCGTCAATGTTAATATTAGCGAACTCGTCGCTCATCTAAAGGAATCTTTCTACTTGCATGTCGTCCTCAAACACCTACCATTATTTGATATTATCATGCACTCTCGGCCTGTGTTTGACTTCAATCTCGTATTTTTTGTTTGGGAAGATGGGGATTTTGAAAACCGAGGCCAAGGTGGCCAACGCATCAACGATATGATTTTTCTCCCTTGGGATAGCAGATATGTCATACTCCGAAAATTCCTTGAGGAGGTCTAGCACCAAGTTCATGTATGCTCTCAACTTGGGGTGCTTTGTTTGATATGTCCCTTTAACCTGGTTTATGACCAGTTTGGAATCTCCGCGCACTGCTATTCTCTTTGCACCTGATTCTTTCAACACCTTCAGGACCAAAATTAGTGCTTTATACTCGACCATGTTGTTTGTGCATTCAAAAATAAGCTTGTACATCATCCCCAACCCCTTATTTGCTGACCGTGACGTCAAAACTCATTTTCCACACCTTGTTTTCTATGCAATCTTTTGGGTCGACGAAATCATTGAACCAATTCAAATGCTTCTGGGTTGAAATGTTCCCTTCAACATCGCAGAGTTTAATTCTCTGGCTATAATTTTGAGGCAAGTCATGCAGTTGGGTTGGTAGAATGAGGGGGGCAAATCTGGTAGCCATGGATCTGGGAGGATTTGGATTTTGAGGGATATTATTTGATATCAGGGCTTGGAATTTCTTCGGGTCAAAAACTGCTTTGTCCAAGATGGTTTTTGACTTAGACCTAAAAATGGTTTTCTCAAATAGTTCGTCAAACTCAAGGTCATCAATGCTCTGTGTGCCATCTTTGGGTAAGGACATGATTCTGTATAGGTAGTAGAACGGGTCCGGTGCTTGCTCTCTAGTCTTGCTCAGAATCTTCTTGGGGTCGTACACAGGCTCTGTAGGGTTTGGGTCAGGATTTTCTCTGGTATAGATCGTCTTACGAGCCAGGGTTCCTGAACTATGCTACTTGATTCTACTAGTCTGTTTGACTGGAGTCTCCAGGGTAAAGGTTTCAGTCGGTATGGGTGTTTTTCCCTCTGTTACCCTCAGGGGTCAAACTGCAACATTAGTCGTTCTCCCAGGGAAAATTTATTCAATTTTGTCCCCGACAATGACACCAGAATGTTAGCACTCCGTAAATCTGTTCGGTTGATAAACAAACAATGAAGGTAACTTTTTCAACCAACTTTGAGACTCAAAACTGGCCTTTCGGATCTGGAGAGGGATCTCTCGAGGGGGCGCGGTCTCCGCGCGGGATATGGATTTTAAAGCAGTGGCTAGTTTCAACACCTTTGAAATAATGGGTTCTAGTTATATTGGTGCAATAAAGTAAGACTTTGGGCTATGGAGTCGATCTCAAGGAAATGACAGAAAAAAATGACTCAGTGACTGAAAATGATAGGATAAGGCTAAGTGAGCAACAATCTTCAGTGCAACATCGTAATGTGTGGTGGGGAGAAAACACAGGAATTAACTCGAAGCATTGTTGCGGGTGAATTCAGAGTTAACTTTAAGAAGAAAACATTTTTTCTAAGTGGCGCGAACAAAGGGCATTGCGCAGCGAATCCACAGGTTTGAAAATTCGTTCTGAAATAGACAAAAAAAGATATAAATAAAGATGAAAAGAAGCACATACGTAGAGAAAGAGGCACAATACATTTGACTGCTACAATTAGAATCTTTTCATCAAAATACATGACTTTTGCATTAAGTTTCGGTCAAAAACTCGAAATTACATACAATAGTTATTGTCTATACTAAGTTTTCCAGCCAACCTGGCTTACATTGAAAAGATTAAATATATAAAAGAGAGCATTGCTTGGGCTTCCTTATTCTTCTAACTGCTAACTCTACAAACTAGGGGATTGACTATTCTACGTTACAAAACTCTTCACATGACACTTCCAAAAATAGACAAAAGGGCACATCTAGATGCATCATGGTCATTGTAACCCGCCATGGGGTTTCTGTTTGTCGATCGGATATCGGGATGGACAAGTGTCTGTCAGAATCCCGCTGTCTATTGTAACGACTCTGATTTTCTGTCGACCATTCATGTGCTGGGGGGAAATGTGTATGGCAAGTGGAGGTAGGCAGTCACAGCTGTTATGAAAATGGAAAAATGTCTTGGGCAATGTTTCCTTAAAAATTTATCAAGATTTGCCTTCTGTTTGTGAATACATGAAAAACTCAGCTAATCTTTTTTCTTTTTCTCATTGGCAAGAGATGCGCAGACTACCTCTTCAACCGCTTCACATTCTCTGGAGTGACTGGAATTCCTTTCCTCTGACAACCGTTGTGCTTAGTGAAACTATACAATCATGTCCTGCACCTCCCAGAGCTGTCTTTTCAACCACATCATGTTCCCTTCGCGACTTTGTGTTGTTGATGCTTCCATGATCTTTGTCACCAACTATTGTCTCAACTCCCTGTTTTCTTGGTACAGTTCAGGGATGGCTAGTTTTTATTGCTTCATTTGTTGAGCTATCTCTTGATCATTTGAGCCCAAGGCATCCATCCTCCTTGTCCTACCACCAATTTCTCGGCTGGTACCTTCCAAAGGCTCTAGGCAGACGACGCACATCAGTAAATTTTCAACGATCGATCGTGCGCACGGTTCATCTGAGATTAGATTTTCCACAACTTCCTTGTTCTTCCTTGGTATGCCTCTTCTCTGAGGTATCTACTACTGAGGAGACAAATATTCTTCTGTCCTCTTTTCTTGTGCAGTTTCTTCTGCTGTAGGTTCTGCACCATGTGATGTTGTCATTCCTATGGGCGATGGGAAAATCCCCCTTTTATCCTTGGGAGTGCCTGCTATAAATGAGAAAGAATCCAAATCACTTTGGGGTTCAGTCTTGGCGATCCTACCACTTCGTGCGCCCTTATTTATGCCTTGAAAAGTTTCCATGGCACAACCAATATCTGTCTCGTGCACGTTATATCGGAAAAATGCCCAAAATGGAGGGATCACTTAATCTGGGGCTACGAGAAAACTTACAGACACAACCTGAATCTGATTTTGTGAGCAAAGTGGGTGTAGAAAATATGGGATTTATAACAGATCGAACGGAAATAAGAATCGTTCCAAAGAGCACTGAATTCATGGCGACTAGATGTTGTGAATTGAACCACAGATCTTCCATAATGCATCCCTACGTGCAAGGTACAAACGATAAGGTTTGCAGGGGATACATGATGCGAACGCAACTATTTTTCATTCCTTCAAACCTCATGATGAACTGATAATAGTCATAGAATTTGCCGAAATGACTTCCATTAACTGCTTGACTCGACATGGGGTACGCAGAGACTAACTTTTTGGCAGGACTAGACTCTCTGGGAACGACATGCCCATACTTTTCACATATGTTTTGACTCTGACACCTCTTCCCGTTTCCAAGGGCCAACCAACCACTTACTGATTTAGAATCCTCCTTCTTTACGTACCTGACTTCACATGTTCAGACGCATAAGTTACGATGCAATTTAAAACCGACTCTAAATGGAAAGAAAAATAGTGGCACTAATAGGTTGTATGACATAGAAATATGTTGGGTACTCCCATGAGTCCAATGAGACAATCACGTATTCTAAAATACCCGATGGCTTGAGTTTAGATCGACCAGCTAGTTAAAAAACAGTGAGTGTAGGGAGGAGATTATGGAGTCTCAAGTGATTAGGGAGTTGCTACGTCCATGTGATAATCCCCCCAAAAATCTGGAGAACATGGGGAGGTCAAGATTTTTTGGAATATTGAGAGCTCACCATCAAGATCACAACATGTCACTTGTGAGAATTGAACCTGGTTTGGGGGTAAAACACCCCTAAAAAAAAACCACTCGGGCTAAACCCAATTGACCCTAATGTCATTAATTTATTGTTGCACCCAAGTCAATTAGGGTGTTTTCAATGGGAGTCTTATTAGTAAATAATTTGACTATAGGGTTCCCAGGGTCCACATATATTTCTGCAGTGATTTATGTGGACATGAGGTTTGCCAATTTCCCTATGAATTGGATGGTTGGGGGGTCCTTTTTTCGTCTACCAGGATTCTTAATGCATAAGTATATAAAAATTTTAGTGTATATGGGGATGTCCTTTATTGCTTGTAGCAAAGGTATCTTAATACAAAGGTTCTTCAGTTTTGACATCAAGTCGAACTCAAAATATGTAATTGGTGTTTCTAGTGCCAACCTCTTTGGAAAAGGAGGTTGATCAGACTGTAATAATTGTTCCTTCTGAGAATTGGTTTGTGGGGTGGTCTAAAATTGAGACTGAATTTGAGATTTAGATGGCAATGGAGTTTGAAAAAATTCATATTGGATAGGGATCTCTTCTTCTTCGTTTTCTTGGATAATTACTGCGGGTTTTGGGTGAAGAACTTTCCCAAAACTCAGGTGAATTTCCTACAGTTATACAGGTGTGATACCATACATGGGAAATGTTTACAGATTAGTTCCATACATGGCATGAACTTGATTTTTATTATTATTATTTTGGATAGGCTGGGAAAGGATTTGGGTTGAACATGTAGGGTTTTGAGGAGCTGGTAATGAAAGTTGTTGTGTCTGTTTGATTTGTTGTTGAGGAGCTTGTGAAAGGTATGTATATGGTGGTGGTACATGATAAGGAAAAATAGTCATGCCATCATAAGATGGATCACAACAACCTTTCTTCCAATTCCGTTGTGGACCGACATGAGGTGGCCAATGATACCATGGCATAGGAATATTCCACACATGGTTATGAGAATAAGGAAATTGAGATGTAGAGTTTTGAACCATACCTGAAGGTTGTTGCCATGGTTTGTGTGGTGCCATTACATATAATGAAGTTGAGGCTCCTTTCTCTCCATGATATATTGCATTGATTCTAGGTAAGGAAGGACAATCCTTGGTGGCATGGGATTCTTCACNTGTCTAGTGGACATTCCTTCCAAGGATGCTTCTCTTGACATTTGGGACAGAATATGGATATAGATTTTTCTAATGATTCGTTCTTCTTAACTTGCAAAAGATCCAATTGTGAACGTAAAGAGATGAGAATATTGGTTTTCAAATTTTCAAGCATGTTACCAATTTCATCCTTTGTGACCCCTGCTCCTGCAATAGATTTGGGGAACATGGAAATGGCATCTCTGAAGCTTCTACCAGTCTTGGAGTCTCCCATTGAATATCTCCAACATAAATCACATACCTCGTCATATGGTAGCTGAGAAATATCACCTGATACCATTAGGTTGAGAATTTTGAACCATTCATCCCTTATGCTTCTTAGCAGAATCGTTCTCATTGTTTCTTTGCTCAGCTGGATTTGTTTTGATCTTTGAAGGCTATATTGAAATCACTCCACATAGTATTCCAAAATTTCACCCTCTTTTTGCGTCATATTGAATATTTCTTCTTTGAGTTCTTTGCCCTTCCATTGGTCTTGGTATTTCTTCATCTCATCCCAAGTTTGAATGTTATCCCCACCGAGGCCCATAAACCATCGGAGGGTTAGACCCTTTATGATGTAGACAAAGCCTGAGATTCATTCAAAATATCAAATAAACCATGAAAACACGGGAGAATGGAAAAATAACTCTCTTTTATTCCTTCTCCATCCTAACTATTACAATCAAAGTTCAACCCCTTATAACTACTATCTGGGATTTTTGAAAACAACTAATTTTAGAAAAAATAACTATTTTTTAGAAAAATAACTAAATTTAGAGAATTCTCGCATGACTCTAAAACTGACCACTAACTAAGAGCTAACTAGCATGACACTATTTTTCAACTCGTTTTTCTAATGAAGCTCATAAACTAAGAGATAATTGATAATTGAGAAAATAAAAATTCTCATAAAAACATTAAAACCCCATTTTGAGGCCTTATATGAAGGAATTTGGGCCTGAAAATATGGCGAAATGATATCCAAATAGATAGATCTGATCGACACGGCAATGAACTCTTTGAGACACAAATCCTCGTAAAATTTCATCCTAAACAGATAACTGAGTCAAAAGTTATGACCCTCGAAAAATCCCCAAAAAATCCCTTCATCACTTTAAGGTGGAAGGAAACAATTTTAACTTTTGGGCAGTGGTAGAGTAATCATAGCTCCTCCAAAACACATCAAAATCAAATAAGAATGTATTGGGATCTTCACTGACCAGACCATGATAATTTAGTAGAGTAGACGGGGGGATGTTCTTCATTTGTGTTGTTCTACCAGGACCTCTAATAGGGAATTCAAAGGTGACTATCTCTTCATGGTTGTTGCATGTTACTTCTTCGTCTGCCATATCATACCACAAAATGAGAGGTAGTTCTTGTTCTATATATGCCTCAGAGGATATTGCCACTATTTTTGGGTCCTAAATCAGATTGGCATGAAATTCGATGTCAAGTTGTCCTTCTACAGTAGGAGTAAGAAATACCTTTGGTGCAAGAATATATTCCTTGAATGGTTCAAGTATAGAAACCTTATTAGGTCCCTCATCTCGTATCCTTGAAGTTCCTCCTCCAACCTTCCCTACCAAGGGGTTAGCAAAGTGGGTGGCAGTTGCAACACCACTAGATGGGGTGACATGGTTGGGTTTCTTTTGAGGATTTTTACCTCTATTTCCCTTAGGCTTATTCATACATACTTTACCATTCTATAAATTAAAATTACTAAAAGGTCCAACATGCCAAGGGCCCATGGAGACTCACCATAGTATTATGTGTAGGATTGTTTTTCACCTCCTGTCTTGTTGCTTCACCTTCCGAGTCGAAAATGTGGGTCCTACAAAAACTAAAGGAAAATAATTGCACACTCTCTTGAGATTATCTCCTTCAACGCTTCCCCGAAAATGATGCCAAAATGTTGGGGGAATTATATAATAGTAATTATGTACATTAATTATCAATCCGGTTTAGTAGACTTACGAAGCACCATAAAAAATAAATGCAGAACAAATCTCAGAGACACACCATTCCAATAAGCTATGAATTAAATTCAATCTAGTTGCTCATATGACAATGGACATTTTGAAGTTGAATTGCAGGTTGGATATAGATTTTTATACCCAACGGTATTCCGTTGGATCCACTGTGTTAGTCATATTGACAATCATTAACTTGAAACAAAAACAACAAAATCAAAAGCTAATACATATGATCAAGGTATTTATCATGGGAAGTTTTTTATCAGTAAAAAATTGCAATCATTGATTACATCGATCTACATCTCTTGAAAATCGTTGTCCAGAGAATTATCAATTAAACCATCAAACAATCAAGCATGAACTCATGTTCTCACATGAATCAACTAGACTACAAGCATGAAATAAAACTACAACATTAATTAATTAATACTCACTATAGAGTTCCATTAAACTATCTACAGGAGTTGAACTGAATGAATCGATGACCAATAAAAAATTACAATTAATCCTAATGTAAAAAAAGTAAATAAAACAACTAGGGCACTACTTCTGATATGAAGGGGGCCCTGCCTTCTCTTAGAAGTATGCCCACTAACACTTACAAGCTCAGGAACACAACAAAGAAATGCACATGAACCAATCTTTATATTCCAAAATTAACAGAGTACATAGATATATGTTGAACTAAGTTCAATCTACTTTTGCTTAATGTTGTTATCAACCTATCAATCCATATGTTCAGTCATGATTTCCTATGATATTTATACAATAAGATTCAAATTAAAGACTAATAGCTCTTAAAATTCCAATCCCGTGCAATCCACTAAACATAGTTGGGACATTACAACTTTAGATTCAAAAAAACCAATTTAGACAACAAAATCTCGTAACAAGTCATTTTGTTACGATTTCATTACTAAAGGCATGAAATCACAATGAATGGGTGTGCATTACAAGAATTAGTTATAAGGTTGACTAGAAATAACACCTATGTTTTTGTAGTGTTGGTCAAATTGGATAGTGGATGACCATGTGTACGTGATTCTCTACAGAACCCATATATTTGAATCAAATAGAACGAGTGATCGATATCTCAACCATCGAGGCAACTACAGGACATGTTCAACAAAATACATGAATGTTCCAATAATTTCATCAGCTCAAGTAATTAACACATTTCATTCATTAAACAAGGAAAAAATGAACCCTGGACGGGGTGACACATGGGCCACATGCATCAATGGATGGGGCTATTACGAGGGTAGTTAAATCCCCTCATCATCACCCCCCCCTATCCAGTTGCGGTGGTTAGTCTACATGAGCGCCAAGGTTTAGTGTGATGAGCCTTAATGGAGGCCCAGGTTCAGCTCCTCGACTTCAGTATGATTTCGGTTATGGCCATTACACCCGCACTAATGACTACCAGAGCCATCAATGCCTTCGTCCTCCTGGTCTTTTCACCTTGCTGGAAGTTCTATATTGGGCACTTGGGCCCAAAGCACAACATCATTCTGCTAGTTCTGCTCCAAGATTTATCTTTCTCTGCCAGAATTTTAGTCAGCCTAGTTCTCTGCTCAACCATGCCATAAGAAATAGGCAAGCCCTGACGAGGGATAGCCTACTATAGCTGGTTTGGAAGACACGACTGCCTAGGACCTGGCTCTCAAGCTGTCAGGCCAGGTGGGGATCATCTGGGTTCTTCTAGTCAAAATTGGTTTGCATAGGCTCCACCAGAGCCTCGCTCTCCCAATACAGAGGGGTCTCCATGGCATACACTACAGCCCGAGACATGCCTCTCGAGCTCTCACACCAGGTGAGGACCATCCGAGTTCCTCTGGTCAGAATTGGTTTGAACAGGCTCAACCAGAGCCTCGTCCTCCTAGTACAGAGGGTCTCCACGGAAGATGCCCGATGGAAGAAGAAATTCCGCCCAATTGGGAGGAATTTCTGCCTTTCCTATCGTCAACCGCCCTGGAGCACCAGCCTTCCACCTGAACCACTATTCCCTTTCAGAAGTCAGTTGCGACGGGATGCATTATGGAAGAATAAGTCTCACCTTCGGAGGACTACTCGAGACAAAATTCAACTGCCACCATGGACGAAGACCCTGTCACAGAATCTGTCGCTGAAAATTACTCCATTGTTGCCACCATGGATGAAGACCAAGATCAATATGACCATAGTCACCCATCTCCAGACTCCTACAAACTCACATAAGACCACTTGGTATTAATATTCGAGATGAGAAGGGACCTGGCAGAGCAACAACACTGCCATAATTTATTTTGCAAATGTCTAGATTCCTTGTATGATTCCCTATCAAGAGAGCCTAAGAAAAGTCACTGCCCGACTTGCTACCAGCCCTTCACCTTCAAACTCTGTCAATATGGACGCTCGAGCTCGCCCCATGTCTAGCATTCTCACATGTGTTTTTCTTTGGTTTAATGGCTAAGTTTTTTCAATTTTTGCATACCATACTCTCTGGTTCAAGTTCGATAGGTTCAGGTTTGATAGGTGGTCGGGGCACTTGGTCCACCGCCTGTTCTAGTCTCCATGCTAGTGGCAGAACGGGTGGAAAGTCCCATTGTCTGTATGTCGACAGTTGTCACTTTTTCTTAAAGTTTCAGAACTATGAACAATTGTCCTGTTGACGTGTTCTGGTTTCTACTACGGTGGCAGAACAACTGGCATGCTATCATGTACATTCAGACACGCAAGTTTTCTGCTAAGGCAAGGAAATATATATTTTTATTTACAAAAAAAAAACAAGGAAAAATGAAATACTTAGGCTAAGATAATTACCTCTGAATAAAAAATGTGGTTTGAAGGAAAAATGGTAAAATATATGTCATTATAGGGTAATAGGATGGAAAATGGTAAGGTAAATAGTAAGACAAGGTCTTGTAGACTATACCAAAACACATCAAAATAGTGACCCTACATAACCCTTGAAATTATATTGAAATTATATGGAAAGCTATTCGAAGTGGTTTAGAAAAATTGGATTCTATCATCTATCATATTTTTGGCCTATGATATTCTAGAATCTACACATATAATATTACCTAAATTTATCTCAAGGATAAAATGGATTT
Source organism: Picea mariana (assembly GCA_032191745.1). Lineage (NCBI taxonomy): Eukaryota > Viridiplantae > Streptophyta > Pinopsida > Pinales > Pinaceae > Picea > Picea mariana. Next base: position 14,454 of record JASDQU010198854.1, read on the forward strand.
CCTTACAATTGTAAATATGTTCTCATTCTATCTATTCCAATTGGTTCTTCAAAATGGTTTGTTTTTTCTCTTATTTTATGGGTGAATGGCAAAGATTGAACCCATGTGTGGTGGATTCACAATCCATTTCCTTGGTCCACTTGGCTACATCCACCCCGGAAAATAAAACTAATTGCTTTTATCTATGGTTATTTCCTCCAAGAAGAAGAAAATTTCTAGGTCTTCGGGAGAAGGTGTGCCTCCTTGAGAAGTCACAATGACCAAGCCTAGGCAGATATTTACCAAAAACACCTCTTTCTTTCCAAGAAAGTGATGTAGCCAATGATTTCAAGGTATGCCTCCCAAAGTGGATGGGAATAGCTACAACTTCTCCCCATCGAAGCAATTTTTGGTTGCTCTTTCAAGCTTCTGTTGGTGTTTCATGGGATATTCATTATCTCGAAATCATTTCATCCCTGATCACATTAGATAATGTGTGAATTATTTGACTTCACCAACTTCTTGTTCAAATACTACAACTCATTGAGTAGTTGCAACTTATGGTAGTTCATTGGCTTGGTCTTTTGGACTTTTGCCATGCTTTTATTATGTACTATTCATGATTTAGATATAATAGATCGTTTAGAAAAAAGCATGTTGAATCTTATGCAACTATTGTTACCATATTTCCATGGAAATTTCCAAGTCTCCACTTGAAGGAGTTAGCATATATATATGTGGTATTCCTTTGTCATTAGAATCCATCATCTCATCATTGTAATATATACAAGTTGTTCACATAATAGGTATATCCCTTTGTTGGATATTCATAATCAATTGTGTTAGTAGCCCCATCTTAACAAGGATTGAACTTGGTGTTCAAGGGAATCACAAGCTTTATGGTATTTTAAGGGAAAACCATGACCAAATTATCCCATGTAAATTGTATTTCATCCAAGGTCTCCCAAAAATAACCTTATATTATGTTCTATATATTAGCAAGAATAGGATCTCAAAAGTACATAATGTCTTGATGCCAAAACATTCAATATGGAATTTTTCTAATATGTCTGATTACCTCTAGGGAAGAATGTATATCGATATATCACTTTTATATATGTATCAATTTGCGTTAAGGTCTTCTCAACTCTTCCTAGTAAGGAGTCAACATGATTCTCTCTTGGGCTTTATGATTGAGAATTGTATTATTTGGAAAATCATCCCTCATGTGAATATGGGCTTGAAATTTTTTGTCAATGAAAGCATTGATTCTTTGTAGTTTGAAAAATATTTGAATGACATCTTCATCACCAAAATTATATCAAGGATTCGATGATTTCATGCATATAACATCCTCGTTATAATCCCTTCTTTAATTAATGCATAATGTAGATATGAAATATGGCTATGGCCAAGCGATGCAACATGCGAATTGTATTTCTATTTTTAAATAAATAAAGTATGATACCAACTATTGGGGGACATGGACAGAGATGGAGGATGATTTTTCCATACGAGAGAAGAGTGTCTAAGAAGGGTCCAAGGGGAAATTAAATATGGGTATTAATTCAACCCAGATTTCTGGATTATATTATCATTTGGGACAACCTTCAATTTTTGGGTTGAGTGTATGGGAGCCCATTAAACTCATGTAAGAGGATGGGTGTAGAAAGTTACATCCCATATTTATTGGGGAGCATGAGGATGAAGTACAATCAACATTGGGCAGAGTGAGTAGTCAACTAGCATGGGGGAAAAGGAAATCTGTATGGCCAAAGAGGGAAGTTTTTATAGTCATGTTTTTGCATGAACAACAAGTAGAGAACAAGGAAGAATAGCATTGGGGCTTGAGAAAGAAGGCTAGGTGAATTTATGGATCATTTTTGGAGCTAAAGACTAAAGTAGAAATTTGTCAGGCTTGCAAAAGAACTGGGTTGTCAGGCCTAAAGACTGAAATCTAGTGTGATTTTCACTATAACAACAAGTCATTGTTATTGTTTCTTGGTATTTTTCATAGCAGTGAGTTCCTTGGAGTTCCCAGTAGTGAGATTCTTGGTTACTTGTTCCAAAGGGACCTTGATAAATAGATGGGAATCCCGATGGAATAAGAGTGGTGAAGGGGTACATTCCTTGGGTTGGGTAGGCCAAGAGGAAGAGAGTTGGGGGGAATTGAGGATAGCTATAGGAGGATGCTAGTGGGTTGTGGGATATCCAAGTTGTGAGTGGACTATGAGAAACACCCTATTTTGTGGATTCCTATCCCCAACTCGGGAGTGACTTTCTTTTGATATCTAGAATAACAAGTCTATGGTTGGTTGGAATGTCCATCCCAAGCCGCTAGTTGCACAATTGTTTTCAAATATAAATGTTTTTATATGTTTTATGTGTTACACTTATGAGTTTAATTGTTGTGCATTTTACTCTGTGACTGAGAATAGTTTATATGTTGTTTTATATGAGTTTATTTGTTTCATTCATGTCATTTTATCTTGGTGTATCTGCATATGATTATGGGTATCTAAAAATGGTTAAATCTATGTATAATTCATAGTTGGTAAGCTACAAGAATTTAATTAGTAGAAAATTTTCAAATTTATGTGTATTTCCACAAGTAATTTTCCTCAGTTAAGTTGGGGGACATTACAGATTGGTATCAGAGAAAAAAGGTTCCACACTGATCTTACGAGGGAAGTGGTGAAATCAGAGCGAAAATCCCCAAATTATGAGCATATTCAAGTATGATTCGTCTTAGAATAGTGAGCGAGAGGATCAATGATGTCATTTTGTAGGTTGCAGAATTAATTTTGGCCTGGGAGGTTGAGTTTCACATTTTAATGGTGATTGAAGAGTTGAGGAATAGATTTCCCGAATCACATTCGACTTGGTGATCGATGATTGAGTTTAATTCTGGAGTAAGTAAAACTTCCAAGTTACCGATGAAAACTTAGGGATAAGTGTTAGAGGTGATCTTGATCATTCATTGGATAATGAGATTAACCCTTGATCGTTTATTGAGGATCGTTGGTCGATACGACCAAGCTCCGCGGGAAGAAGGTCCAAGGGAAGGGGGAGGTTTGCAAGAGTAAGTTCCATGGAAGGATTTTTGCAAAGGCTTGCAGGATGTACGTTTGAGGGGTGAAGATCGAGACGAAGTACACAATATGGAGTCTGATTGGTCTGCGGTTCATGGGTTGCAAAAGAACTGAGAAGTCAACAGAGTGTGAACCGCTGAAAAAAGGTCATGCACAAGACAGGAAGTGATAATGACCGTTGATGCATGGAAGATCATATTCAGACCGTTGGATCTATCGGGCCTAGAGGATGGTTAAAGAACATGCAAGTTAGGAACCCACATAGATCTAGATCATTGATTGAAATGTTTTCCAGTTGTATGATTCGTCGAACATGCTTGTTACTGCAAGAGAACCAAGCGCAAAGGAAAGCACCACATCATCTTATTGATTCAACATGCTACATTGGATTGTCATGTCAAGGGACATGTTAGCAATATTAGGCGTAGAAAAATCTTCCACGGGGAGGGGGGCATGTGTCCTCAGGTGGTAGAGTCAGGATGAGCCAATGAATTTTATTGGGTGAGCATATATGAAATCTACGGAGATATGGATCCTTGATCATGGTTGATTTGATCCATCTACTCTCGCGGTGAGCTGGTTGTCGCGGGGGGGAGGGGGTCTTCATGTGCAAGCAAGTTGGCAATCTGAAGAGTTGAGCTCGGCCACAATGTTGTAGGAAGTAGATTTTCTACAAGCCTTGCGAAGAGAGGAGCCTGTAGACCAAGTTGTGACTATGAGGAGCCTACCAAGGGAAGTGTGGAGCTATAGGGAAGATAATGTGAAAATTATGAGGGTTCATGAGGAGCTACTATAGAGTTTGAATATGTTTCATAAAGAAGTCAACAAAGACTCTGATCTAAAGCAAGCAACTAGTGCCGAATAAGTGGCCACATCCAAATCCCATAGCATAAAGGATGATCATGGGAATGATAGGTAGTCAAGAAGCAAGAGCAAGAAACATCATTCTCTAAGGAAATCCATTAGGATATCTAATGCAATTTTAGGGCCAGGGAGAAACCAAAGTTTGTCTCATGTCAGGAGGAAAAGGAGAAGGCTCGAGGAAGACATCTTGCAAGGTGAACTCAAGAAAATCAAGCCACCAAATTTCAATGGTGAGCACAGGAAGGGAGAAGAAGCCAAGGTCTGGCTATTGGAAACGAATAAATATTTCCAACTACATGACTATCCCTTCATGGTAGAAACAATAATTGCAACCTACCACTTGAAAGGAAAGGAAACTATGTGGTGGGATCAGCTTAGGCACACCAAATACCTTGATGAGAGGAATGTTAGAAAAACAGGACCACGGAGCAATAAAATAAAACAAATGCAGAAACAAAACACAGAAGACACACAATACAAGAGAGACACAGATTTACGTGGTTCACCCAGTGTGGGCTACATCCACCAGAGAAATTTCTATGTCCTTCCTTTATTATTATCCAGCAAATGAAGGGATACAACCTACAACAAAACCCACTGTAACTTCCTCTTCTTTCTCTCATAGTCTCCTCTCTCAGAATACAATATTCACCATCATCCATAGTTGCAATACATTTCCCTCATAAAAGAGGGTTTCCTTCTAGGGTAAAAAAACCTAACATAATCTCTACCGTTAGATCTGCGACCTTATAATGAACAATCCAGATTTACAATGAAATTACAATATACTTTTACAAGGCAATTTTTGCTTCGGGGGCTTCATCCTCGAACCCCCGCTGGGGGCCCGCTTGCCCCTAGACCCCCCAACTGGGGGGATAGCCCCCCCGGACCCTGCAGAGGGGGTACCCCCCCTCTGCACTCCCCCGCGTGGAAGAGTGTACATACTTTTGGGGTGTAAATACTTCATGGGGTATAAACACGGCTGAAAGTAAAAGACCTATAAATCAGGAAG
>JASDQU010198855.1:0-19342 GCA_032191745.1 Picea mariana
TTACAATTGAGAAGGAGGGCTTGATTATATACCCACACAGGGGTGCCCTTTCACCACTAGACATGTCTTTTGGAGAACATGTCCTTTCATTATTAATAATTACTATTACTAACTATTTACTAATTAATTATTTTGTTATGAACATCTATTTATATGTATTTATGTTCATAACATTATTTAAATATGAAATCTTATCTATCACCTTCTTCTTTCCATGACCAAAACCATGGGCCTAATTTAAATGATGTTGGTTTTGAACAACACAGATGATGAATACAAAGTGTGTGTGTGTGTGAGTGATATTTGAGTCTGGAAACCCTCCCATATCGTCAAGGCATGTGAACAGTCTATCCATGTCAAATTTCGATGCATAAAAAAAAAAATTTAAAACATTTCAAAGTTGGCCCCATTCAGAGGTCAGTGTTGTTTCCCATCATGTACTCTATCCCTGTATTTTAATAGTTGTTTCCTTTAAAATTCGAACGAGAAAATTAAAATGAAATGATGACGAGATCGGTCGATATATAGAGTGAATGTGTGAGTAATATATGAGTCTGGAAACCCTTCTATATCATCAAGGTATGTGAACAATCTATCCATGTCACATTTTAGTGCATACAGAAAAATTTTGAAATAACTTCAACATTGGCCCCATTCACAGGTTATTGTTTCCCATCATGTACTGATCTATCCCCAATATGATGTATTTTAGTCCGAGATGCACGTCCCCACCGAGATGCACGTCCCCACATCTACTAATACTTCAAGGGCATGGCGCAATAACTTCTTTGATAAAATAAGTACTTGATTAATTGCATGACAAGATTCAAGTTATTTTATGTATTCGTATTTTTCTCTCATCTAAGTACTCTTTTTCTCCATAAAGATTAACATTAGTAAAAAAATATTATTTAAATAAAAAATCTTATCTATCGCATTCTTCTCGCCACGATAAAAATCATGAGCCTAATTGGCATGATGTTGGTTTTGAACGACACAGATGATGAATATAAAGAGTGGGTGTGTGAGTGAATTTTTAGTCTGGAAACTCTCACATATTGTAAAGGCATGTGAACAGTCTATCCATGTCAAAATTCGATGCATACAGAAACATTTTGAAAACATTTCAACATTGGTCTCATTCACAGGTTAGTAATGTTGCCCATCATGTACTCTAGCCCAAGTACAATGTCTTTTAATAGTTGTTTCCTTTAAAATTTGACCGAGAAAATGAAAATGAAACGAGGATGATATGGTTCAATATATAGAGTGGTTGTGTGAGTAATATTTGAGTTTGGAAACCCTTCCATATCATCAAGGCATGCAAACATTCTATCCATGTCAAATTTTAGTGCATACATAAACATTTTGAAAGAATTTCAACGTTGGCCCCATTCACAAGTTACTATTTCCCATCATGTAGTGATCTATCTCCAATAAAATTTCCTTTAAAATATGACCAAGATGCACGTCCCCACATCTACTAGTCCTGCAAGGGAATGGCGCAATAACCGTGTTGATAAAATAAGTACTTGATTAATCACATGACAACCTTAGATTTATTTTATGTTTGTATTTTTATCTCATATAAGTACTTATTTTCTCCATAAATATTAACATTAGTATGAAATAATTATTTAAATACGAAATCTCATCTATCAGCTTCTTCTCGCCACGACCAAAATCATGGGCCTAATTGGCATGATGTTGGTTTTGAACGACACAGATGATGAATATAAAGAGTGGGTGTGTGAGTGATATTTGATTTTGGAAACCCTCCCATATCGTCAAGGCATGTGAACAATCTATCCATGTCAAATTTTAGTGCATACAAAAACATTTTGAAAAAATTTCAATGTTGGCCCCATTCACAGGTCAGTATTGTTGCCAACCACGTACTCTAGCCCTAGTACAATGTCTTTTAATAGTTGTTTCCTTTAAAATTCGAAAGAGAAAATTAAAATGAAACGAGGACGAGATGGTTTTATATATAGAGTGGGTGTGTGAGTAATATTTGAGTCTGGAAATCCTTCCATATCATCAAGGCATCTGAATAGTCTATCCATATCAAATTTTAGTGCATACAGAAACATTTTGAAATAATTTCATCATTGGACCCATTCACTGGTTACTGTTTCCCATCATGTACTCATCTATCCCCATTATAATGTATTTTAGATTTTTTCTTTAAAATACGACTGAGACACACGTCCTACATCTACTAGTACTACAAGGGCATGGCACAATAACCGCGTTGATAAAAGAAGTACTTGATTAATCACATGATAAGATTCAAGTTATTTTATGTCTTTGTATATTTATCTCATCTAAGTACTCATTTTCTCCATAAATATTAATATTAGTAAGAAATCATTATTTAAATATGAAATCTCATCTATCGCCTTCTTCTCACCATGACCAAAATCATGGGCCTAATTGGCATGATGTTGGTTTTGAATGAAACATACGATGAATATAAAGAGTGGGTTTGTGAGTGATATTTGAGTCTGAAAACCCTCCCATATCGTCAAGGCATGTGAATAGTCTATCCATGTCAAATTTTGGTGCATACAAAAACATTTTGAAAAAATTTCAACCTTGGCCCCATTCACAGGTCAATATTGTTGCCCATCGTGTACTTTAGCCCTAGTACAATGTATTTTAATAGTTGTTTCATTTAAAATTCGACCTTGGAAATTAAAATGAAATGAGGACGATATGGGGCGATATATAGAGTGGGTGTGTGAGTAATATTTGAGTCTGGAAACCCTTCCATATAGTCAAGGCATGCGAACAGTCTATCCATGTCAAATTTCAGTGGATACAGAAACATTTTGAAAGAATCTCAACGTTGGCCCCATTCATAGGTTATTTTTGCCCATAATGTACTAATCTATCCCCATTACAATTTATTTTAGTTGTTTCCTTTAAAATACGACCGAGATGCATGTCCCCACATCTACTAGTACTGCAAGGGCGTGGCACAATAACTGTGTTGATAAAAGAAGTACTTGATTAATCGCATGATTTCTTTCTTTCATCTAAGTATTCTTTTCTCCATAAAGATTAATATTAGTACGAAATCATTATTTAAATAGGAAATCTCATCTATCGCCTTCTTCTCGCCACGACCAAAATCATGGTCCTAATTGGCATGATGTTGGTTTTGAACCACACAGATAATGAATATAAAGAGTGGGTGTGTGAGTGATATTTGAGTCAGAAAACCCTCCCATGTCATCAAGGAATGTTAACATACTATCCATGTCAAATGTCGGTGCATATAGAAACATTTTGAAAACAAATTCAGCATCTTCCCTAATCACAGTTTAGTATTGTTTCCCATAATGTATTCTAGCCCTAGTACAGTGTCTTTTAATAGTTGTTTCCTTTGAAATCCGACCGAGAAAATTAAAAGTAAATGAGGACAAGATGGGTCGATATATAGAGTGGGTTTGTGATTAATATTTGAGTTTGGAAACCCTTCCATATCGTCAAGGAATTCAAATAGTCTATCCATGTCAAATTTTACAAAAACATTTTGAAATAATTTCAACATTGGCCCCATTCACAGGTTACTCTTTCCCGTCATGTACTGATATAGCCCTAGTACAATGTATTTTAGTTGTTTCCTTTAAAATATGACTGAGATGCACATCCCCGCAGTTACTAGTACTGCAAGGGCATGGCACAATAACTGCATTGATAAAAGAAGTACTTGATTAATCGCATGACAAGCTTCAATTTATTTTATGTCTTTGTATTTTTCTCTCATCTAAGTACTCTTTTTCTCCATAAAGACTAATATTAGTACGAAATCATTATTTAAATATAAAATCTCATCTATCACCTTCTTCTCGTCATGACCAAAAGCATCGACCTAATTGGAATGATGTTGGTTTTGAACAACACAGATGATGAATATAAAGAGTGGGTGTGTGAGTGATCTTTGAGTCTAGAAACCCTCCCATATCGTACTAAATCATTATTTAAATATGAAATCTCATGGATTGATATATAGAGTGGGTCTGTGAGTGATCTTTGAGTATAAAGATGAATGAATGAACTTCTCTTGGTTTCAAGAATAATTTACTCTCTACTAAACAAGGCCAAGCACGTGAAGGTGGAATATCATATGGCCCCTCACCCCCCTCACATCACTCTCAATTCCCCAATACCCAATATATAAAATAGAAAATAAACAAAAGAAACATAGTAAGCATGCATAGAACTACCAAAAAAATGAAATAAAACTTAAAAACATGTAATTAACCCACATAAAAAATTATTTAAAGAGAATAATTCATACAAATTAAAATATCTAGTTATGTACCTCATTGACCAATACAAAATTTGTATAATCCTTATTTTGTATCTTCTTCTTGATCATCCAACTCAACATCTTTATCAACATCCAGTTCAGAAACAATGTTGAAAGGATTGATGATATCATTGTTGGACAATTGAGGGGGGGGGGGTGAATCAGTTGTTACCGTGCTTAAACAATTATGCTTATTTTAAACTCTTTACAGAGCACTCAATGACAATCACAATAATGCAGGGAGGTAAGCAATAGAACATTCAAAATCAATCACACACATGAAATATATAGAGACAGATATTTCCTGAGGAAACCCATAAAGGGTAAAAACCTCTTCTTCTCGATATGATAAGTAATCTTTATTTTCTATACATTATCATTATTATGAGCACCAACTCATTGTGAGGCTACCACCTCTATTTTTCAAGCTGCAACTTGCTAAGAGAACCAACTCTCTATTTTCTCTAGCACCCACTGGAAGGAAGCNATAAAGGGTAAAAACCTCTTCTTCTCGATATGATAAGTAATCTTTATTTTCTATACATTATCATTATTATGAGCACCAACTCATTGTGAGGCTACCACCTCTATTTTTCAAGCTGCAACTTGCTGAGAGAACCAACTCTCTATTTTCTCTAGCACCCACTGGAAGGAAGCACCAACTCCCTCGTTTCTCTAGCACCCACTAGAAGGAAGCACCAACTCCTTGGTTTCTCTAGAACCCAATAGAAGGAAGAACCAACTCTCTAAGTGTTCCAGCACAAACTGGATGGAAGCACCAGCTTCTAGTCACACAGACACTGACATGTATAACAAAGAACAATAGTTATCCCTTGCACCACCCTGCCACCCTGGTTTTTTTGGTTGCAACTAGATGGAAGCTACAACTCACTGTGTCCAAGAACCCACTTGACACTCTGAGGATACAAATCCTCCCTAGAAGCTCCCAACCACCCTGAAATATAAATCTTTGCATTTTACAACTTTAGCACAATGATACAACATTTATCTATGGCTTACCAGTCTCATCACTGTTTTGCTAAACCACTCTACTCTGTCTGCATCAGTGTCTCTCTCCTCACGTCTGCTGCACTTTTTGTTCTTCTCTCAGATATGCATTTATGTTCCTTTCTTCTTCTAAGATTTATGTTCTCTATCTTCTTTCCATTCTATGCACCACACCTCTTCTATGTGCTTCATCTCCTAAACACAACATGCTTCTACCTGCATGAATCACACTCAATATTCGCACACTCATTCTATGCGTTATGTCTCTTATATACTCTTATGATCCTCTGCACAACTATATTCTTCCCTCATGATGAAACTATCAAATATCTATGCCTCACTTATCTGTTCTGCATGACATTCACACACCGAGTCCTCTTCCAGATCATCCACGCAACTCCTCATATTCGTTGTCATCGTCAATTTTATCCTCTCTGTTGCAGTTACAGACTTCGACACTTTTTCATCTATCAATTATCTCTATGGTCATTCTTCATTCCACTGGAATTTACCTCGAGACTTTTTAGCTCCTTTGGCAAGCACCCTACAGCTCCTCGAGTTCTCTGGATGATCATCATGGAAACTCTTCGTCATCCCTGGAGGTTAACTCCATCCGTTCATCATCACTGGGCATTATGCTGAGATTCCTTTGCTTCTCTGGAAATCAAGAATCTTTGTCTTCTCTGTCAGTTATAGCCAGTCAACTATGGCTTCTTTGTCTTCTAATCCCCTTCCTTCATGTGACCACCGGTGGTGACCAAGCGCTTACTCAAAAAGCACTTCCTGATTTCTATCTACTGAGTGCAGGCTCCATTTCATGATATGAACTTGGGATATGAGCTTCATGTGACCACGAGATTGCGAGCACATACAAAGGTGGTTTAAAACAAACTACTTTTCACCCTGCAATTCACCATGAGCCTCCACGCATCCTTTCTCCAAAACCATGGTTTCAATTGCGGCCCGCTCATGAAAAATTAAGGCTCGAGCATGTTCTGGCCCCGCAATGGAGTACGACCGTCGATCTCATGATCTTGAAGATGCTCTTGAATGGACAGTTCAGATCTGTCTAGGATGCATCTTTGTTATCTTATCTTGTCCTTCTACTCAAAATTGATCCGATGGCTAACAGAACTTCGCATTTTGGAGATTTCAAATCTGAAACTTTCATGAGTTTAAACTCCTCGCATATTTATATCCAGAGTGAATGTTGTTCATTCAATTGGGATCTTAGATTGATGGCTCAATATTTCTACGATGCAGCTTTGCTATCTTATCCTATCCTTCCACTCGAAATTGATTCGACGGCTGACGGAACTTCGCATTCCTAAGATTTCAAATCTCAAACGTTAATTCATCTTTCCTTTTCTTTTTCCTATAGTTGGCAATCCAATGACACGTGTCCTCTTTAATCCAATGACTATCCTCCACTCTGGTACTTTGGCCTTCGGGACTTCGAGTCTTTGGGAGAGTATTGGTAGTAAAACTCCCTAAGAAAAAATCTTGGAGTGGCATAACTCTTGCATCACTCAATGACGTGTCATGAGTTGAGAAGTTGCCACGTGTCATGAGATGAGCAACTACCACATGTCACTCGGATTTGTGATTTCCACATACCTGAAATGCTGAATCAAATTGTATCTTGTCACTGTCTGATTGTGCCACGTGTCCTTGATGACGTAGTCTACCATGTGTCCTTCATGAATCAACGGTCCTTGTTCTCCCTTTGATCGACGGCTATGATCAAATCACGAACTCGAACCTCACGATTTTTTGCAACTCTGCCTTTGAATTTCCTAATTTGTGAGTCAAAAAAATGTTGATCTCCCACCATGTGTCCTCTAGATTAAATGGCTCAGATCTCATCGTGATTTCTCATTTCATAGATTTGGAGGTTGGCTCACCTCTATTCTCTCGATTCTCGAATTCCCAATATCCACAGGTGCCAAATCAACGACTCACACTCCCCACGATCTAATGGCTCAGATCTTACCACAATTTCACATTTTGTGACTGTGGAGGTTGGCTTACCTCTATTCTCCCGATTCCCAAATTCCTGATATCCACAGGTTACAAATAAATGGCTCACGCTCCCCACGATCCAACGGCTCAGATCTCATCGCGATTTCGCATTTCATGACTGTGGAGGTTGGCTCACCTCTATTCTCCCGATGCCCGATTTCCCGATATCCACGAGTGCCAAATAAATGGTTTGATCTTCCCTGAGACTGATAGCTCCTGTCTCTCCTGATCTTCCAAGTGTTGGATAGCTTCTCGACCTTATCCTCTTCGTATTTTTTCTGAATCTAGCGGCGCACGACTATCTGCATTTCTCCCTCCAAGGATTTTTGTGGTCCATCTAAGTTCCTGAGAACAATATCTCTCCTGAGCTTTGGCAACGAGTTAACCTCGACCCTAGCGCACACTTTCTCTCTACGTGTGACTTTGCGATATTCCTCATGATCTTTGTAGACAACAATTTTTCATGGTCTTCATCATTCTCGATGATATCATTGCATCTTTCCTGTTTGTCGTCATTGCACACTCTTCCTATAATCACGCCATAATTTTTGTTGTTCTTAAATCATGCCATCGTCATTGTTGTTCTTTCCATCAATGAAAATCACTCTCTTCCTGTAATCATGCCAACAATCATCATCATCATCAATGTAATTTTTGAGCATATCTTCATTGATATCATCATCAATAACTGGTGCATTGTCTCCTACGCCTAGTTCATCTTCTTCGTCTTCTTCATCTATCGACCCATACTATTCCTACTCTAAATATACATCATCATCTTCTTCAATATCATCTTCTTAATCTATATTATACTTCACTGGCCTTCCTCTTGGATCATATCTAACAACAAATCACCAATACCTCTTACCTAGAACCTTTGAGTAAAAAATGTGTTCACATTAACTTGGAAAAACATAGCAGTCATTTTATTTTTCAAAAAATAAAGTTTTAATCATCGGAAATCCGTTGGCCAGTTGAATAACAGTTCTTTCTTCATCATGTTCATGCATTTTTAACCTATACCATTTGACATGGAACAAAACTAATTTCAAGGAATTAAAGTCACACTCAATTATATCATTCAAAAACGCATAGTATCTATTTTTAGATTCTAAAGGATGTATGTCACTCCTAGAGGAAACATTAGTGACCCGGAATACTGCAATTATCCCACTATCATAATTTTTCCTAGTTTCATCCAACTATTTGACGTGAAATTTATGACCATTGCACCACATAGCCTTGTGGTGTTTCAACTGCAATATGCCAGACATTTAAAAGTTTCATTGCCAATTAATAATAATATTTTTATACAACTTGGAAAGTATAATATGAAAAAAACACACGTACAGTCACATTAATATAATATAAAATAACTGAATAAAATTGGAGAATTTTCTTTCCTTTCCATCTTTCAAACAATATTCTAAATATATTTCCCTCTGCGTAACATCAGGATCTCCATTACGACGAGCTTCTCTAACCAATTCAAACAGTTCTTTCCATGATAACCTACCACCATGACGGTGCTTGCATATATTAATCCATACCTTCATCCATTCAATATTGTTTGCAATGTATAAATGTAGTGCATCCCAATCTTGAGCAATTGACCGATCAAAAAATCACAATTCACCAATATTAAATATTAGTTATAACCATGATAAATATTAATAAATGATGAAGAATAAATATTAAATGAGTATGATCATATACACAAAAAAATGAAAATTTATATTTATTACAAATATCCACAATTTAAATATTACCTCTCACTTTCTTCATTGTACATTTCCCCAACAATTGCTCCCCTTCAAATATTTTGATGGAGTTCACATCCCAAATGCATTCCATTGCATGCATAGATTGGGCTGCTAATTTAGGAATATATTGACTAATATACACAATGGATTCATATACCATATATCCCTCCACCACAGAACCCTCAGGACATGCTCTTTGTCTAACCAAAGATTTTAATGATTTCAAGTGCCTCTCCACCATCCACATTGACCTTGTGTGTACAGATCCACACATTTCAATCTCCTCAACTTTGTGTATGAGGTAGTGTTCTTGTGCATTGAAAAATGTTGGAGGTAGATACTTCTACATTTCCAACATTAGCTGAGGAATTTCTCTCTTCCAATGCATTTTATCATCTTCATGGATTTCTTTCATTGAAAACCATCTATAGATCATGACACAAGAAAATAACATGTTTTAACAAAACATAATACATATTACATTACAAGTAAAACACATGTCATTAAGTACAACAAAAAATTGAAATTTTTTTATCATATATATTGCAACTACTTACCTCATGTATTTTCCAAGATCATATATAACTTCTTTGACATTGTTTTCAAAGTCATTTGGGAGAGATAGAGGTAGAACATACTGTAACAATAAAAACGAATCATTACTTGTTTCAAAACTTGACAAAAAAAATAAAAAACTCAAAAAATGTATATGGCCAATATATAAATATGATTACTAAAATTATTAATTACCTTAATGAAGGTATGCCAATCATGTGTTTTTACCCCACCAAATTCACCTTTCTTCCTTAAGATATTCTTTATGTTTGAACAAAAACCTGTGGGAAATTTAATTCTTTAAATGACCTCTTTTACACCATTTCTTTTATGCTCTATTAATAACCATGGAAGGTTATTTTGGTCTCCATCGTTATTTTATCATATCACACTTTGCATTGCATGCTTGGCTTCCTGAATGTCATTGCAAATTTTGACAATTTTTTCTTTATCCCTCCTGTCATCTATGATTCGCCATAATGTTTTTGTCACATTCTTCTTGATATGCATTGTACAAAAAAAACGAACTATTTTTAGCTCCTCATAGTAAGGAAACCTCATGAATTGAGTGGTATAACATTTCATTCCACATGGAAGCCCATTATTACTACCTTCACAATGACGACATTGATGAAGCATAAAAAAAATCAAAACATTATTTATCAAATGCGGTAAAATAAATTGAATAATTAAAATAAATTTCAAAACATGATTCTATTTACGATACATAAACAAAATTCATACCTCGAGGATTAATTCTTTCATATTCCAACTTCCATAGGTGAGGTGTCATTCTTTGTGGTTTTAGTCGAGTCTCTTGTTTCCCATTGAAAAGATATTTTTCAGTAGTACGATACTTATGGTTCTTAGAGAATAAGTGTCTATACTCATCAAACACCTCCTCCCCTAAACTTTTTGAATGATGAGATTTCATCTTAGGACCACGAACTGGACATGCAAATTTATCCTTTGTTTGAAGACCTGCAACAAATGGATTAATGTGAATTATTAATATACGAAGGGATTATTTAAAAAAAATGCACGATATATTCAATTAACTATATACTATTCAAACGTGCAATATGGAACGTTAAATACCACAAAAATGTGTTAGTCCTGGGGCATCATGAATTGTCCATAAAACTATTCCATTGCATTGAAATCTCTTCTGCCCAATTGGTTTATAGATGTCATACATAGTGATGCCCTCCCATAAATTTAGTAGCTCATCGATAAGAGGCTCCATATACACATTCATATATTTAACTTGGTACTTACCTAATTGTTTGAAATTACACGAAATTACTACCATGGTATGTATATATACGTAAATAAATAAATAAAAGATATAATGAAAAAAAAAATTGAAAAATTTACATTCGAAAAATTAATGTAAACAAATACCTAGAACAATCATTGTCAACATTATGTGATCCATTTTTGTTGACATCAAAGGAGGAATGTTATTGCTGATAAAAAAAATAGGCCAGATTGAGTAAATAGACTGAATCTCTCCAAATGGATTAACACCATCAATTGACAATGAAAACCTAACGTTACAAGGTTCATCTGTAAATTCTATCCATTTGGCAACAATTTCCTTAAATTCATAACCATCTATAGGCATTTGAAGAACCCCATATTCAATTCTCTTGCGTGCATGGTAATCCATAAACTCTGCTATGCTTTGGAACCTGAATAGTCATTGCAAACGTGGAATTATGAGAATATGTCATAGAACCTTTTGAGGCACCATTTTTGTTACTTGATCGATTCAATATCTACTGATACCACATACCGAGCATTTTGTTTTCAACGCAGGTTGTCCATAATATATAATATGATCATAAGGACATGCATCTATAATTTGATACTCCATTTCAATGTCTTTCATAATGGCATGTAAATCTCGATATGTGTGAGGTAAAATATTCGATGAGAGTGACATAAATTCACCTAACAATCTAAAACATAAAAAATAACTAGTTAATGTAAAGAATAGTAATTGTAAATATTGAATTTTTATTTTACTCATTAATTAACACTAAAAAAAGGGAAAAAGGTCAACCTTTATGTATATGTGATGAAACATATTACATACCTTATTATCTGTGTCATACAAGTGTTCGACAAATGATTCGTAACCTTTAAGTTTACCAACATCAATGTAGTGGAGAGAATATTTTCTCTTGACCCTTTATAAAGTCATTTATTTTACTTTTCAAGAAGAGGTTCATCATAAATACCATCACTATGTTTCCCATGATCCTCATCAGGATGACCGAATAAGTCTTGGATCATTTGATTTTTCCCATCATCTTGAACTATGTTATTATTATCATCTACTTCCATGGGATCATTAACTTGATCTTCATTATCTGCTTCATGTTCCTCATCTTGTACAACATCATTTCTACTACTACTTGGTGCTTTCTGAAAAACGTTAGGGGGGAAATATAACTTTATAATTACAAACAGTCATAAAAAACTAGTGCATGTATAAAACAGTATACAAGTTTGAGAATACAATCAATATTAAAATAGATAATATATATATATATATATATATATATATATATATATATATATATATATATATATATATATACCATGGGATGATATTCATTTGATCCCCCATCCATGTTCCCATATTTTATACAATTTGTTTTAGTTGTTTCTATTAAAACATTTTCGGGATGTCTAGTAGAACAATTTTTGCAAGGGAAATAACATTTACCATCACCCTTTTTACCCTCTTTAATTTTTTCCCACCTCTAATGTTTTTTGACATTCTTCCCCACAAACATATAATGATAATTATCTTATAAAATTGAGTGGTGTATAATAGAATATCTATTATATTTTTCTATTATAACATATGAAAAAGAAACCTATTTTTTGTTCACCAAGAAGACCTTATACCCTTTTTGAACCGTTGTTATAGAAAACTTGTCACAAGATCCGTAAAATGCAACATATTTATAGATTTTATAATGCCACAATTCCAACGATAGTTGACCAAGTCAATGTTGACTTTGTCAAATAGTGGGTGACCATTAGGGGGGGAACATAGTGTCTATACCATCACAAGTGCGACGGACAGAACATCGCAATTTCGAGAATTGTTGAGGAAGTCAATGTTGACTTTGTCAAATAGTGTGTGACCGTTGGGGGAAGACAAACTAATGTCCACATTGCCACAAGTGTGATGCTCATTTGGTTTCATTACAAGAGAGACATCTTATGAACGTTGTCACTAATGTGACGATTTGAAAATTACACCGCAAGTGCGACGATATCGGGAAGTATGGAGAAAAAAATTAAAATTTCCTCTATTTTGCGATAGTATGGCCAATTTTTTCCTTAACTTTACAATTAGATCGTTGCAATTTTTCTAATCGGTAGTAGTTCCAGGAGGTTCACCACCATAGGGTGGTCCCCCAGGGGATCCTCCTCCACAGGGTGGTTGATGATGTAGGTTCCATACAGTGTTGGTTATTCCTGGGTAACGGTGGCCTAATAGTACCCTGGTGGTAGAAGGAATATTTTGGCCCCATGTTGGTTCTTGTCCAATAGCTTGGGGTTTCCCTCTAGTTGATTGTTTCCCCTAGAGAGAGTATGTCCATGTGGATGGGGCTTTCCCCCTAGCGAATGGTTACCCCCATTCAAATAAATGTTGGATCCAGATAGGAGGGTATGCATCCTATTGAAAATATCTGGAAGTTGAGGATTTCCCCTCAGTTGGATGTTGACCGGATATTTTCCCTGAGTACAAGGGTTTCCCCCCAGTGAAAGTTTGTCTCATATATGTTTTTTTTCCTAAACCCATTAGTTGACTTCAATGAGGATTCAATCCTCCTTTCGAAGGTTGTTTTTCAAAAAGGTTGGGATCGCCTCCTAAGAACAACAGGGTAAATAAAGTTTTCCCCCCAATGTGGGGTGTAGAAGGTTGGGTTCTTGAAGGTGGTGGTAAGATGGTTAGGATAAATTGTGATACAAATGTCAATGTCGATCTTTGGATCAGGACGATGTTTAGTTGAGCGTGTTGTAATGTAGAGTGGATGGGGGAGGGATGAGGGAAATAAATTTGAAACATCTGGGAGATGCCATATGTGGGGGGATGGGAGTCATATGAAGAGTCACGTGAAGGATCTCAATGCAAGAGTTTAAAATTTGATTCAATAGTTGTATCTAACCGATTGAAAATTTTGTGGCCAAAGGGTTGTTGGTGGCATGGTGAATCATTCTAATTGGTGGACTTGTTGGGATTCCATTAATGACATCTTCTCAAGGTACAGATGGTAGACGATGGTAATCAGTATCAAGTTTAGGTTCTCCAAAATATTTTATCCGTATGAGGATGGGACCAAAAGGGTCCATCAAGGGTGGATTGAAAGGAGGGATGAATCCCTATTGAAAAGTGGTTCCTTTTGGGTGGTCGATCAAAGGGGTAACAATACTTCCATATTTAGAGTGGTTTTCCTCATGGAGTTCCTCTGGAGGATGGTGTTAGGGTGATTTGGGAGGAAAGGGTTTGTAATGTAGAGGAGGAAAACCTTGCATCCTTCGATACCTAAAAAGATCTTGGTAGGCCAGGATTGAATTATGACAATGAAACTCCTAAGGACAACTAAAGAAAATAAACAACATGCACTAAGAAATCTAGGAATCAAGAAAACAAACCAAAGCTTCTCACAATTAACTCACTAGTTGGTGATGAAATCAAAAATCGCAGGAACATGTGATAAGGGATTGGGGTGAGTGGGTGGATCATTTACATTGGAATACTTCTTAACATACTTACACCTTGGTGCAAGATCCCCAAAATTTTATCTACGAGTTTCCCTCCAAGGAGCCCAAGTCAGTTTGACCAAGATTTTATCCAGGTATAACAAAGACTCCCCTTCACCATCATGTTGTGTAAAATACCTAAATATTATGGAAACTAAGGTCACCAAATCGTTGTCAAACTCTGGGAGGGTACAGTCAACAGTCAGGTCCGACAGTATGGGCAGGATATCACGTCTGAAATTCCTAAACATGATTGAGAATAAGAGGACTGGAAAAATCTCTACAGGACCCCGAACAAATTCATGATTCACAAAGATTCAAGACCAAATGAAAACAACCAATTCTCAAGAAGAATCCCTAATATACTATCATTCCATTATGTTTGGTTAAGCCTCTGAGGGTAATATTTGTTTCCCAACCACATGTAATATCGTGTTTATCAGTTGCGTGAAAAGGAGTTCCCAACTATGCCTATATGAAAGTTGGATTTAAGCACTCTTTAGTGTTCTATGGTTTATTTTTGTGATCTTGGACAATTTACTCACTTGTTTTAGTCCGAAGACCCTAAACATGGACTATTGTTGGTGTTATTAGAAAATAAAATTCTAGTAAATTTTATTAATGCATGTTCATTTTTAAAGATGTTTTTTACTCAAAGGGTTGCATGGAAGTGAAACTCATGAGGTGAAAGGACTCGACTCCATATAGGTGCAAAATAATTAAATTTCAACAATTTTCTTTTCAATGAATCCTATTTATGGGAGGGAGAAGAGTGCTTTTGCTTTTTCTTCTTATGTAACAAAACACCATAATGCATACAAATTCACTATTATTCTTGCAAATGAGACAAAAGGACAATTTTTCAACCAAACTTATTGGATGAGTTTTGAAATTCCTAACCAAGTACAAATTGTTTCAACCATATTCTAAAGCACTCTAAATGCAATGTTTTTTTTTTCTTTTGTTTTTCCAAACTATATGAAAATTGAAACAAACATTCTTCTTCAACTTTCACTTTCAATCAACAATGTTCTGTAATGAATGCAAAATTTGGAAGAAAAAACCAAACATGAAAACTTGAAGAACACAAAAAAAATTCAAGTCTAGATGGTCACTCCCCCAAGGAAGGAAAAGGGTGACCAGGGGGTCTTGGGTCACTCGGTGCACACTAATATGGTGCTACCAAAAGAAAGAAAAGGAAAAAGAAAGATCTTAATGAGATCTATCAGATCCAAGGTATAGATTTCTCCGACTAAACTCAAGAAAAAGAACAACAAAGGCTAGAAAACAGATCAGGATACTTAAGTGGATGAATATATTAGAAAAAAACCACATAAAGAAGGAATTAAAGTACATAAAGGGAATTCCCTAGTATGGTCGCCAATATGTTGTAGGGATTTTGATCCCTGTAGGATATGAAATCCCTTAGGTTATTCCTATACCTAATACATAGATAGAGATGTAATCTATGGGAGTTTCAATATATGATCTATATGCAAAATACAAATAGGAGTCTTTTTAGTGAGGAAGCATACCCGATTTTCGAAGGTTCTCCTTGCATGCTCCTGGTTGATTTCTTCTGAAAATATTATTACCGCTCCAAGAGACAATGATATGCACACATTGAAACAAGATCCTTTTCAAGATCAAAGTAGATGCATACAAATAAATGAAAAATCTACTAATAGATTATAAAACATAGTTCCATTAATTTTATCCAAATGAATGTATGCAAACAATTACGGAATTGAATAGAGGGAAATGTCTAGTACACCTTCTATTAATTACTGAAACAACATTACAACTTACAAATGGAGAAGTTGATGCAACAATCTCTTTCCAATTTCCTTGCCCATATATGGTAGCCAAAGTAGTAGCATACATTTACTAGTTCTTTCCTCCCTCTTCCCATGGTAAATGGCTTGGTAAGTTCGTTATTATATGGATTTAGGGATAAGTCCATATGGTTAGTAGGATAAAATTCTCAAGCTCATATTAGAAACCTTATCGAGGCTAAACCCCAAGAAATCAGTAAGATATATCATCCATTGCAATCAAGTCCAAAAATGGGAGTTTATAGGCTCGGTCGCTCCCTAGACACATAGATAGAGAAATCGATCACTCTCTAGTAGGCCATAAATGAATAACAACCCTCTTGGTCACACCCTTAATGAAGGAAAAGAGAGACTATGGTGAAATTATGCTGGAAACTCAGGGAAACAGTGATGAAAGATGTTTAATTGAATATGTTACCTCTTAGGAGATGATGGCTCAATATTTTAGGGGTTAATAACTCTATAACACCAGGTATTACATCCCACCAATAAATCCATATGCAAAGCAAGTAAAGTTATAGAAGGATGCAAAGTACCTGTTATTGGAGTCACTGGTTCCAGAGGGAGTCATTGTGGAAGGGGATATGTTAGGGATGATACCAATGTTGAAGTATGCATACCATGACATCAATAATGAAAATAATTTTTAGAGCCAGTACCCAAGAATTTATCGATAAATACCATTATTTATGAGACCCATATGATATTCATCGAACCGCAAGAGTGTGCTAGGGGATTGCAGAAAGTAGGTCTTCTAAACCTGTTTGATATACCACATTTTGGATGGATCCATAAGATCAATGCATGTGTTAAAATGTTGTTAAGTTACGTACATGGGGGGTACATGTGGCTTGACAGGATAGTGTCCATTGATATTGATTTAACAGTGTGCATTGCATGGGGAGGACCCCACATCATTGTTTTCTGACAAGAATAATAAAGTGAATCTCTCTGAGATCATGAAAGAGAAATTCCATACATTTTGTGGACAATGTGGATTGGATGTCACAAGAATATGTGACCCAAAAGCAAGGCTTGCAACACAATCCTTATCCTATAATCTATTAAGGAAGTGAAGACAATATAAAGTTCCAATAGCATTCATAACAACAACAGAGTAATGTGTCAAGGGTGTCCAAATGAACTGGGAAACATTTTGTTAAGCCAATTTTTTATTGATTGTGAGGAAGAAAAAGACAAGGGGACTAATTTCCACTACTCCTGGTTACTAATTATAATCGCTCTATCATCTTGGAGAGATTTGCATGAAAGTCATTTTTTGGGAGTGAAGGAGAAGCCTTGTTTACCTGCATGGTATCAAAACCTTTGGTACATGACACATAAGGCATGCCAAATGGATATAATGTTTCATTTTATATTTACAAGGAAACTATTATGGATAGCGTAGAGAAAACCACGTTGCATACGACCATAGGTGGTTGAGGCATATAAGGTAGTAGCAGGCTTCATGGTAGGGTGTCACCACATGTACATGAAAGAAAAGAAGGACCCAAATCAACATTGGTTTACAACTCTATACAGATTGAAAGAAGATTATATGGGACACATTATAGTCGATTGGGATGATGAGTGGAATATTCCACCAATAGATACAAGGGCCATAAGAGAAGAAAATATCACAAATACATGAGGTCAATGAGGATGAATAAGAAGGATATGACCAAGAAAGAGGAAAGGGCCAAGGGGAAACAACCAAAAAAACAACATCCCACAATGATAGGAAGAGGAAGGACCTAGAGACAAGGAGACCCCGACAACAATAGTTGAAGCACAAAGTTGTTAAGAACATGGCTATCCAAGCCTTGAATGAGGATTATTTGGAGAAGATAAGTTACCATGTAAAATAATTCACTGACGATGTGTTTCAGTGTGCAACATTCCAGTAAGAATAGATGACTAGACATATGCAGGAATAAATGGAAACATTGCAAAGACTATTAGAAGTAGAAAACATTGTGTCAAGGTGACAGATGGAGGAGGAACCCATGACAAGCACTACCAAGAAATGAGAATTAGGGTTAACAATATCCAATTCCTTATCAGTCACATGAGAATGAATATTGATGAAACTAGCGATAGGGGCAATCACGTTCCCCACGACAGAAAAGTAAGAACAAGCCAGACCACTAGGTCACATTGACTTAGTGCTATCACAACTTCCAATGGATGTATTGAAGGAATTATAGATGAACACAACACAATAAATAAATGTGCGTGTAGAGAAGGCATCCAACAAATTAGTGAAGGTTATGGTAGAAAAGGTTGCATTAGAGGAAAATTACAACAAAATTAAAAAGAACTACGATGAGGTTGCGCAAAAGGTAGAAAGAATGCAACAAGAATTTGAGAAAGTATATCAAGAACTCTCATAGGCATAGATAGAGGAGGAGGCCCTGATGGAATATCAAGTCATGAAGATAAGTCAAGTCGTTGAGGGATTCCTCACATGAATAGTTGATCTATAAGCATGCATGACACCCAACACTCCACCCAAGAAAGGGAGTCGAGGAAGCAAATCGGGAAAAAAACAATGGACAATATAAAGACTCTATCAGTAGAGTGTGCTAAACTATATACAGAGATTATGGGAATTTGGGCATAACTCAGTGAATATAAGGAGAAATAGGAGATTAGTTAAAATATCCAAGTTGCATAGGAAAAGGCATAGAAGTTCAAATATGTGATAGGAACATTATTAAGTTCAGAAATAGTCGGAAAATCCACAGTGTTGATGACATCTTGTCGTCGACGTTTCGGATCCATAGCAGGATCCATCATCAGGACAAAAAAGTCTGGGAAAATAGTAAGAGAAGATCCTTCATTAAATAGTGATGAGGCGGGTGAAGGAAATACGCTTGGTTGAGTGAAACCCTAGTTTTAGGAGAAAATTAGGTTTTTGGTAGAAATAATAAATCTATAAGCATGCATGACACCCAACACTCCACCCAAGAAAGGGAGTCGAGGAAGCAAATCGGGAAAAAAACAATGGACAATATAAAGACTCTATCAGTAGAGTGTGCTAAACT
>JASDQU010198856.1:0-16799 GCA_032191745.1 Picea mariana
AATGTATTCAATTGTACAAGCATGTCGTTAATGGAAACATTACATTCTGGGAAAGGAGACAATCATCCACATTGATCACAAGCCTCTGTAGTTCATACAAACACATGGGAAGTTGCAGAACGACCTCCATCAGAAGTCATCCGCCTACATGTAGCAGTTCCATCTCAACATCAAGTACAAGACATGGAGCACAAATCATGTCCCTAACTACCTCATTCAACCTCTTATGGCTTCACTCACCACTGTGCTCCATTGCTTTTGACATGAGGCATATGAGTGGCCCGAACTTTATCAGCAAGATCTGGACTTTGCCACCACCTATAAGCTCTTGGGTATAGGCGCAAATTTCACTGATTTTCACATTCAGGATGGACTATTATGCCATCTAGGACATCTCTATGTTATTGCAAGAGAGCGTGCAAAGATGATTTGGGAGGCTCACTACGGTTGGATGGTAGAACAATTTGGCATGGAGAAAACTGTGATCGTTCTACAAAAACATTTTTATTGGCCAAAACTTCGATAGGACGTTAGCAAGTATATCAGATCTTGCACTGCCTGTGCCATTTCCAAGTCAGTCATCAAGAAGCAAGGCTTATACACCCCTCTTTGTACTCTCGAGAAGCCTTGGGAATCCATCTCTATGGATTACATGTCTAGCCTTCCTTCCACCAAACAAGACAATGACTGTGCATTTGTGGTAATTGATCGGTTTTCGAAGATGGCCATCCTCATAGCCTGCAAGAAGAACATCACAGTGGACAATACTGCTGAGATCTTCTTCGAATGAGTGTTGGTCCATTTTTGGATACAACAAACCATTATATCCGATCGAGACGATAGGTTCCTCAACACATTTTGGTTGATTCTCTGGTCATTGTTGGACACCAAGCTCACTAAATCCATTGTTTTACACCCTAATCGACGACCAAACAAAGGTCGTCAATCAAATGATTGTTCACTTCCTGCGCATGTACAACTCTAAGCATCTGTGTACATGGGATGAGAGTCTCCCCTATGTTCAAAAAAGTTACAACATGGCTCTCTATAGCTCCACCGACCATAGCCCATTTCAGGTGGGGCAGGGATTCCAACCTTTGGGTCCCATTGATGTTTCACTACCTCTTGCAACCACACAGACAGAATCTTCCCATGTTCAGTCTGAGATCGACAAATCCACCAGATTCATTGAGCATATTCAACACATCTGCCAATAGGTCCATGAGATTTTGCAGAAATCCAGTGCTATATAGAAGCAACATCATGATCAACACATGGTGCCACACCAGTTTCAGGTGGGAGACAAGGTCTCGTTACATTTGCAAAAATAGCTCCTTACAAAACCTCATTCAAAGCTCCTCCCACTTCGCTATGGGCCTTACACTATCACCAAGGTTGTGGGTAGCAATGATTTTGAGCTCAAAACTCCACTCTTCCTTGGCTTGCACTAAGTGTTCAATGTGGACCTCCTTCAGCCATATTTTCCACAATTATTTGACACTTTCGAGATTGCATAACAACTGACACCAACAGAGCTCAACCCTGACTGCATGGAACATGCCTCCACTAGTTAGATAGTGGAGACACAGGTCAAGGGCACTCGCCAATAGAGGATCCAACTTTATCGGGTTGTCAAGGTAGGGCAACTCCTACACCAAGACAAGTGGCTCACCCGGGGCCTAATTGAGTAGAAGTTTCCTCACCTGATGGTGGAACTCAACACAATGGATACCATTGGTTCCTAAGGGGGGAGGACTGATCCAGGTGGATATTGATGGCCACCCACCTATTCCAACTGGCTCCTCTTGACAATTTTTAGTTCAATGTGTTATTTTGTACTTCTTTGTAATTGTGTGTTCTACACTTCCAGGGCTGTCTGAAGCCCTACACATCTTCCATGTGGAGACTGGTGGCCTCCCACCTAATCCAACTTTCTTATTTTGGATGTTTTCATGTCAACACATCTTTTTGTACTTCTAGGGCCGTTTTGTGGCCCTAAATAGTAATTTTTTGGCTTGACATAGTCAAATTGTAGACTTGGTTAAACTTTGTTATTGTAATGTGTAGTTCTTAGAAGCACCTTTCCAATGGGCTATCACACGCCTAAAACGGAGTTCGTATGCAAAAGTTACGGCCCCGTAAAGTTGAGATACCAACTTATCCATTGGGACCCACATAAATTTTGGCATTTCATCTCCTAGGGTTTGGTTTTTGGATGTCTAGGGTTTTGGAATTCATGAGTAATGTTAAAAATGCCTCTGGAGCCTCATTGTAATGATTCTGCTCAGAGAGATGCGCATAGTAGCCACATCTCTTCTCAGAGATAACTACCACCATTCGAGCAAGTTGTTTTCAATTTTGTAGTTTTATAGTTTTAGCCTATTTCATTTAATCAATAGAAGAATTTGTTCATTGGATATCTATGTTGTTCTCTGTGTCTCTATGTTTATTGTATTTAGTCTGTTAATCAGTTCATTCCTCTCGTAAATCCAGATCACTACATGAAGTTTTGGATCAATTGGAAATGGAAAATTTTGGACATAGAAGAGGCCAATTGGATATCCCTCTTCTGGCTCACAAACAACCATTATCAAGTTGTATCCTCTACCAAAAGTGTGCCAAAATGGGCTTTACGATTTATAAAGGAAGCAGTTAAGGAATGACAGTATCAACAACAGGACCGCACCCTCTTCTTTGATGAAACATCTCAAAGTAACCCATGGGAAGTAGGAGCAGAGGGGTGAATATCAACATTCTCAGAGGTCATTCCACAACAAACTTTGCTTGAGGTTTAGGCACTATGATGGAAAATAAGGTGAAGGATCTTTATCTCTTCAAAGGCATTAGTTTGGCCCTCTCATCCAAGATTTGAAAGATTGTCATATGCAGAGACTTTATGCTTGCTATCATGACAATTGTTAAGATTTCCCATACAATCTTGAAAACAAGTGATTAGGATTTTTCATATTTTTATAAATTATATTCTCATTTTATTTATAATAAAATGCTAAAATCCTTATCATAAATCATGTCAATGCAATCAAAATATTAATATATTCATTATTTGTGTTTTGACTATTATTATTTCTTTCATATATATATATAATATTATATAATTCATCTCAATGTAATCAATATAATGGTTTGTAATATCTTTTTTATTTATAATAAAATGCTAAAATACTTATCATAAATCATGTCAATGCAATCAAAATATTAATATATTCATTATTTGTGTTTTGACTATTATTATTTCTTTCATATATATAATATTATACAATTCATTTTAATGTAATCAATATAATGATTTGTAATATCTTTTTGGTTATCACCATTTATTTGTACACTTAATCTAAAAGGATAAGCCTTACCAATATGCATCATCATAGTTCATGTATCCCTTCATCATACACACGTTTACATCATTTTCTCTTATATAACTTAGGAAAACACTTTTCCTAATGTTATTTCGACTAAATTAAAAGTCAAAACCCCATTTATGACTTTTCCCCTCTTTAATTTATTTTATTTAAATAAAAGGTAAAAATCAATTAGTGGATAAGAATTGATTTGGTCAAATAACATATTTTATTATTTTGACCAAGTAACATCCCTAGTTCTAATCCCCGTGAATTATAATGTAATTGTATAAATGTGAATTAGGCTAGTGAGCCGATGCGTTGGGGCGAAGAGTCGTATTGATTTAATGTGGTCAGGGGTCGATTTGCATATTATGAACATTGAAATAATTAATAAAAGTAATAATCGTTGGCTATGATACGAAAGAGATGAAGAACGATGGGGGGCTATGATTCCACAAGAGAGAGGGGTCCAAGGGGGAATTATTCATGGGTATTAATCCAACCCACATTCCTGAAATTATTATCTTTGTGTATAACCTTCTATTTGATGATTGAGTGTATGAGAGGCCAATCATTAAACTCATGTAAGAGTGTGGGTGTGAGTTGTCACATCCCATAGTTATTGAAGATAATGGGATGAAGTACAATTATTGTTGAGAAGAGTGTGAATCAATCAAGCATTGAAGAAGAGAAAATTCTTATGCAGATTAGGGGCAGTTTTTACATGCAGATTTTGGGAAGTAAAGGAGGAGCAGAGGGCTAGGAAGAGGACCAACCATAGTATACTTGAAGACAATCATTGTTTGGATGTGTTTTTATGCTGAGAAAGAGGCTCGTGTGCCTATAGATCAGACTGTGAGCCTATGGTGCGATTTTCCATGGAGAAAATGATTCAGGGCCTTGTGAAGGTTGCTATGAAAAAATATGAAACAACTGAGAGTTCCTAGAGTTCCAAGTTGAGTGATTCATGGCCAACCAAATACACTATTGGCCCTGAGAAATGAATGGTACAAATCGAGGGACTATGAGTAGTGAAGTGGGTACATTCCTTGGGTAGTGCGGTTTGTGGGGAAAAGAGAGAGATGGAGGTTTCGAACTGCTGTGAGACTAGAACCTGGGTTTGGGGTTGCTCTGTGTGGAGAGTGGATAACTAGTGGGACAAATATCCTTGTGGACTCATAGCCTCAGCTCGAGGGTGAATTTATGATGAGATAAAATGCTTACCAGTGCCTATGGCTAGGAGGTTCATCATTCGTTTGCAGCTAGTTGGTTAATCATTAACATATAAGTGTTTCTATTATGTTCTTATGTTAAATTTCGTTGTGTAAATGGTTTATATGAATGTTGTGTGTTGTTGTTTGATTGAAAAGTTGTATTGTTGTTTAATATATGCTGCTATATGCATTTAGAACCATCGTATCAATCAAATGGTTAGATTCGTGCGTGATATGTAGCTGGTAAACTACAAGATTTTGATTAGCAGTAAATCGTAATAATTTAATAAGTTTTTGCACGTAATTTTACTCAGTTGGACATTAGGTATGTTACATTATGGTATCAGGTCTATGGTTCAAACACCAGGCTTGTATGGGCTCTAACCAGAGAGAATTGGTGAAATTTGTTGTTCCATATTTTGTCTGTGACCGATTTGGGGAAAAAAAAGGATATGTTAGAGAGATCCCCAATTCCGTGAGTGAAATTCGAGTTTTAATGACTTCGAACAGTTTGAGAGGGTTAATGGAGTAGAGCGGTGAAGTTGCAGATCAAAATTTGACCTGGAATGTTATGGCTGACTGCAGAGTTACAGGAAGTTTGGTGGATCGATCGATGATATCTCTTTTGAACTCAAGATCGATGGCTGTAATTTACTATGATAAATTTAAAAATTCTTGATCTTTTGGTTGAAAGGTTGATCAAATCGACGACCAAGATTAAATCAAGGGTTGTTAAATGGGTCAGATCGACAGTTTATATTCATCAGGGTTTTGGTTGGAAATTTTCTAAGTGTGAGGTTTGACAATAGAATCTATCGACGATCGATGGTCAGATCGATGATTTTGGCAAAGTGTTGGAAATTCACCAAGAGAAAACGTTGATGTCAAACGGTCGATAGACGAGCATCGATAGAGTTAGGCGAAGAGTTGGGTCGGACATAACACATCTCTAACCACAGATGGTTGATGGTCGGGGGTCAGCTAATTTTGACGAAGTATTTTCAATCGTTGACAAAATTCATCGATGGCCTATGAGTCGGTGGTTGAAGGTCGATCGATTTTGGTGATAGTGTTTGAATCAAGCAAGAGAAGTCGTCGATAGCTGATGCACCGATGGTTCGACGTCGACCGAAGTTGGCGAGGTGTTTGGGTTGTTCAAGAGATTCGATCGATCGTCGATGGGGGAGGGAGGATGATGACATCATCATCCACGTGTCATGCCATGTCAACATCCTTGTGTCATGCCATGCTACCCAAGTTGAAACCTTAGGATATCGTGTCATGCCACGTCTGTAGTTGTCATGTCAATCAACATAAGTGGTCAATGGTCAATGGTCAAATCGACCGATTTGGGAAAGCATTCGACAATCATCAGGGATTGTAGATCATCGATGGGTGGGTATTCGGGTATCGACTGATTCATCGAAGAATTTTTCATTCACCAACAAATATTGTCGAAGACCAATTTAAGAGTTGTTTGAAAATCAGGTGTTAGGGAAATGGGCTGACGACCGACGGTCGGATCGGTATCTTTGTAAAAACGTTTTGTGCTTTCAAAGGATAATACCAATTGGCAATGGCCGACAAAGTAATATCAATGGTTTTTGTGTATCATGATTTGAGATCAACGATTGAGATTTAAATAACTGTTACAATAGTAAAAAAATGAATTTTGTGCGAAATTTTCTGAAATTTTCATATTTTTGAAGGTCATTAACTTGCAGGGCATTTTTAAGGCCATAAAAAACATTTTTAGCAAGTCAAAACCCACGAAAATAGAGTGTACCAATATACCCAACGTACACTCTGTCTTTGCAACTCAAATAAAATAAATCGAAGAGAGCTATCCAACGACCTAAATGGTATGCAAAAATAGCTCGTAGGAGAAAGTTATAGCCAAAAGAGCGAGGGTAAAATTTTGGTACCAATTCTACTTCGAGAGGACATAACTATATGCTAAAAAGTGAGGTTAGGGATGGACTCAAATTTTGGATATGTTATGGACTCAAAGCTAGCGATGGACTCAAATTTTGGTTATGGGTACCTGAAAATGTGCAAGAAGAGAAATAATACACATGTAGCATACATGAGTAAATTGAGTAAAACAACCTAAACTTCTCCAGACCATAGATTTCTTCTCGAAGCTTGCATCAGTCATCTCTATGAGATATGATCTAGCAACTCTTGTCTAAAATTACACAAGAAAGAAAGGTGACTCTATTACCAGATTGCACAACAAAAGAAAGGTACAAGTGCAAATGGAAAAGGGTGGCATTTCCATTGGAGAATGGCGGTATTGAATGGCCAAAAAGTGCTTCACGTCGAATCACTCAATGAAGTGAAGAGAGATATTTAATATTGAGCAAATCCATGGGAGACAAAGAATATTAGAAATAAGACATGAAAAGTGTATTTCAGAATGTTCAAATGCGAGTCAATGATATTGGTATTCCAAAGCCCATTTGGTCAAGAAAAATGAAAAGTGGTTAATTAGATTGCGGTGTTAATGTTTAGTTGGAATAGTGCATGTTACAACACTATGAATATTGAGAATTTATCCAAAATATGTCAGGACAATATTCTTTGCATAAAATTAGTTACGAGATGGCAACACTAGTGGATCTAGTGGCTAGAAATGCATAATCTCCAAGAGAGGCTTGGCTAGTGGGCTTAGAATAGGGGCCAGCAATGCACAATTGAGCAGGATAGTAGTGCACAGGGCAACAGGGTTCTACATAAATTCCAAGACAACCATCTACAACAATAAAGCTAAATAATTGATTAATTTGAAATAGATATGCATTGGAGTCTGTGATAGAATTAATGCATGATGCATACAATAAAGATAGAATGCATGTGCATAAAATAGCATCAAAGATAAAATGCTTGGTGCGTACTGATGTGTGTTTGTGCATGTAGACATGCCTGAACATGTTGGTGGCATGATTGTCAACTAAGAGTAGTCTGCTAATATATATATATATATATAATATATATATATATATATAATGATGCTATGATATTTGAATAAAAGTAATGATGGATTTTGTATCTAGGAAACATGATTATAGCATGACCGTATTGTTGCTTATGGTATCCATCCATATGAATAAAAATGAGGATGGAGAAAATGTTGACCAATAAAATTAGTGAAGGGAGCCGACGAGCTTCTACAAATGTAAAAAGATCAAGTAGCATCAAATAAATTGATAACAACCATGCGGGTATGCATTTGGGGTTGTTATAATGTATACATATTGAAGGGAATGAAGGTAAGAATTCCCTCATTCCAATATCAATATTTGAATTGATGAAAATGCGGGAGGCCTTGAGTATGGAAATATTATTTGTTGCTTAAATGCATTTATGGGAAATTTAATTGCATATTGTGTTATGTTGGTTATGAATTCATAACTCAGTTAAGTAGGGAGACAATAATCCTGTTATAAAAATGAAAGTCATTGACATGGTCATGTGTGAGGCCATGATGAGTTTGGATATAGAAAGGATATAGTGCTATCCAAGTGCATGATGGGTATTCCTTATATAACTGAGGTTTGGACTGAAACCTTTTTTCCTATACTAAATAACACTAAGGGATGATGTTCCTAGTGTTGTGTATGGGTTGAAGAAGAAGGTATCCAAAGGACCAGATGGGTTGTGGGGAAGAGTTTGGATGGTGTATTGATGCTTGGGCCATACCTTCCAACTCACATGGTGGAATACATGATATGAACATACAGTATTCCAAAATCAATGCAACGATGCATTGTGTAGATGTGGCTAGGATTATTGGTACAATGGATTTATTTATTGGTAAAGTTTAATTGTATTAGAAGAGCTTGATGTGTTGATAATGCATGTAAAATGAATGATAGTGTCATTATAGATAATATGATGAACAATAGAATTCCATTTTAATGTGAATAATGGTTGGAAATAATTGAATTGTTGGGTAGATACAATTCTGATATCATTTTATGAACTGCTAAAAATATGCATGAGTGCTAACAATCTTGTTTCTATGCAAGAAAATTGAGGAAATTGCAGGAAAAATGGTCTTGGATATGGAAATGATGTATGCCCATAAGAATACTGATATCTACAGCTGCAAGAACCGAACACAATGAGCATAAATCTCATGTGTGAGAATTTTTTTTTTCCTGTGTAACCAAATTCGAGAAATTAATAATTGAAAATTGTTACGATATACTAACAATTTGTTTGGCTACATGTAATTGAGATAATTGTAGGGGAAATGGTCTTGGATATGGCAGGGACATAATCTTATAAGGAATACTGATATATACTACTGCAAGGGCCAAAGAATAATTATGAACAACAAGACTCATGTTTGGGAATTTTTTTTTTCCTGTGTAAAACAAATTTGAAATTTTTATAATTATATGATGATGTCTCATATGAATTGTATGCATGTAATGTAGATGGGATGATTTCCCCAGGTTATAGATTGCTAGTGTAAGTCTAGCAACAAGTTGCAATTTGTCTATTAGAGAACACCTTGGAAAATGATGGATCTCCCGAGGAACTCTATAATAGTGAAAGAGATGCTTGAGCCTAGAGGGTGAGTTGCATTGTCGAAGAACCAAGTTGCCAGGCCTAAAGTGTGAACTCCTATGTGAGTTGCATTGTCGAAGAAATAGGTTGTCAGGTCTGAAGAGTGAACTCTAGTGTGAGTTTCACTGTCGAATAACCATGTTGTCAGGCCTGGAGAGTAAACTCATGTGTGAGTTGCATTGTCAAAGGAATAGGTTGTCAGGTCCAAAGAGTGAACTCTAGTGTGAGTTTCACTGTCGAAGAACTAGATTTTCAAGCCTAAAGAGTGAACTCCCATGCGAGTTGCAATGTCGAAGAAATAGGTTTTCAATCCTGAAGAGTGCACTCTTGTGTGAGTCACACTGCAAAAACAAGTTTGTTGTTGGTTATTTTACTGATATTCTTCCTAGCAGTGAGTCCCTTGAGTTCCCAACAGTGAGATTCCTAGTTACCTATGCTAGAGAGACCTTGATAAACGAATGGTGCAACCTGAGGGACCGAGGACATTGAAGGGGGAACATTCAATGTGTCAACTTTGATAAACGATTGGGACATCATTCCTTGGGTTGGAAAGGTCAATGGGAAGAGAGATGGTGGAAATTGGGATAGTTGTAGGAGAATGTCAGTGGATTATGTATATGCTTCAGATGAGGGTGCCTTTGTATTTGTGATTTTGGGGGCTAGATGTGCCTATGTATCTGAGGTATTGGTCCTATAGTGTCTATACAATTCTTTTAGGATGGAATGCCTGTGTGATTTCATGCCATAGAACCTATATGTTGATTATTGGTCGGGAAGCCAAAATTGTGAAATAAAATTTCACATGTTGATCCAAATTTATGAGTGGAATGGAATGAAACCACAGATTTATAATGTTTGCACAGAGACACAGTGAACAATAACAAAGATATGGTAAAACTCAACTTCTATTAAATAAGAAATATGTTGAAAATTGTAAAATGCAGATTGAAAACAAACTTGCTAGAATGGTGGCAGCTTATAAACCCTCTTCAATTTCCTTTTGAAGTTTTAATAGATTTCCTTCTATTCTTTTCATGGGATAATTACCATCAAACTTTACACAAACTGTTTCTACATCTTCTTCTTCACTTTTAGAGAAAAATTCATCATGATCATTACAATCAAGGGTGTTTGAGGGTTCTTTACCTTTATTTGAAATATCTTCACTATCTTCCTTTTTGCCAATACCAACACATAATTCTTTGCTTTCATTTGAAATGTCTTCAAGATCTACCTTTGTGCTATCATCACTTGATTCTTTATCTTCACTTGAAATTTTTTCAAAGTCACATTTAGAAATGATGCATTCAAGAGTTTTTGGAGATTCTTTACCTTTAGTGATTCTTGATGGAGTGATCTTCAATATCTTCTTTCTCTTCCTTGCTTTGATATGTCTCCTCTAGCTTTAGCCATAGATCCTTGGCGGAAGAGCATTGTCCTATGCTCTCTTTGATAGGGCTTGAGAGTCCACTAAGAATGGTCTTGAGAGCCAATGCATCATTCTTCTTTCCTTCCCTTTGAGCTGCAAAATTTGACTTGTTCTCAATGAAACTGATCCACCAATGGTTGCCTTCTAAATAGCTGCTCCCATTTCCTTCAAATGTATTCTCATCTCTATTCTCCAAGTAGAATAGTTTTCCTAATCAAGGATTGGAACTTCATCATCCATTTGTGTGTCTATGGATCTCCTTCAAGCTTTGTTAAGGCTTCTAGTGAAGGTCCGCTCTAATACCAATTGTTGGACATAGCTACCACACTTAGAGGGCGAGGAGGGGGTGAATGAGTGTGGGGCTCTTTTTTCTCTTTTTACCAAAACTTCCTTCTTACACAAAACTCTGTAGTTAACATTCAACATTTATTCATTTCCCATTGCTTGTCATTTACAACCAGTTAGATGTGAACATATATCAGCAACATATCATCAACAAGTCATCACCACAAGGAACACAATATGTATGTACAATTTTTCTTTTTATTATGAACAACAATCTGGGGGTTTTTCAACAACAAATGAATAGATTACAACTCTGCAAGAGCATCGGCTCTATAATGCAAGACTCAGATTACACCCTCAGCACCAACTGAGATGAGGCAACAATCCTCAATAGATATCAATCTGTCAACAAGTACGCGATCTGTCAGTAGTGCAGCCCGCATGTGCATGCTTCCTGGCTCACTACAACACGCGTAATTACATGTCCAGTGTATACAGAAGCCTACGTATACCTTTTGATATGTTAGGGTTTATCCTTCAAGATCAAATCAGATCATCTGAAAAATATATCATTCTCTTATGTCTCTGACTGTTCAATCTGCTCACCAGCCAGTCACAACACATCCAAGCTCTCCAATAGCCTGTTCATGCTCCACAACGAATCAATATGAATGTTATCTCAATCATGTATAAACAACTAGTATATCATAGCACCACTGAATCAAAAGAGTATTGCTCACTCCATCAACGAAATCAACTAGACTGAACCACATCATAGAAGCCATACCAAGAATGCCCAAAGCATTACAAACACATCAAACAATAATATCCATCAAGACAATAATGTACCCCTATCATTGTCTCAGTGATAGATCCGAGGCCATAGAATGCAGATATGGAACCTGCCTCATCATCCAAGAGTCTGGCACCAGCTCAATCACAATTATTCATGACTCCATCCACTATACATACTCTGTCCTCATACAGCCTGTGTATGCACGCGTCCTGGCCCATTACAGCCCGCGTATACCATAGAAACTAGGGTTTCTGAAGCTCCGAGACTTTTTCTGTCAAGATCTCCGACATTGTCGAAACTTTGATGCATCCATGAGATCCTCCTCTCGCTTTCTTCCTCAGAATAGATCTTCAATCATGCTCAAGAGATCCATATCAAAGATGCTCTCACAAGAAGCTCTTCATCAATGCTCCACAATATAATCTCACTAGAAGCTCTCCATTGATCCACCAAAAATGATGATCTACAAGAGACCATTGCTATTTTATTTATACTTTCATCCTCTAGGTCACTTAACCCATTTCTAGGTCACTTAACCTATTTTCCTTAATTTAGGGTTAACAACTTTCCATAAATAGAAAGTTCTCCAATACTTTATCATTTAAATATTCCTTCTTGATTTTGTCACCTTACTTTATCATTTAAATAACTCTTTCTTGATTTTGTCACTTCTTTTTATTATTTTTTACTTTAATTTATCATTTAAATAATGATTTCTTCTTTTAAAGCACTTTGACTTCTTTGACCATTTGGGGCTTCAAGCCAACATATGGGGGTCCTCCAACTTCGTAAGGCCATAACTCTCAGACCGTGAGGAGTTATGTGACATTCCACATACCACCGGAAATGGCATGACAAGCACTATCCAGCTAGGGTAGTTTCACCAACAATTTCCTTTATCTTCATCTCATTATTCCACATACAAGCATGGCTCCTCCAACCACAAAGCGTCTTCCTGTGAGGGATTTCACCATAAGGGGACCACTTTGGAGTTCATCCATTTGTACTTCTTATTAATCATGAAAAGAAAATAATAAGTCATCAAAGTATGCATAATATATCAAAGATTCCATCTTCATTGATCCATGTGCATCTTGATCCATCTTCATCGATTGGTTTCCACTTGACATCTATCATTCTCATCAAGGACAATCAATCAATCCTTTTACATCAATCAATCAATTGACATCAATCAATAAAACCATTGGCATCAGTGACAACATGATCCAATAGGCCCCGTTTGAGTAAGTTAGTACATCAACTTCCTCGGGTCGTAACTTTTTCATATGATCTCCATTTTAGGTGCATGATATCCTGTTGGAAAGGTCATTTCTGATTGTGGCAAGCCCTAAAAACATTGTTTAGGGCCTCAAAATGGCCCTGCAAGTCAGGGACTTGAAAAATAGGAAACAAACTGCCAAAATGAATGAGTTGGAATAGGTGGGAGGCCACTGACATCCATGTAGATAAAAAATGTGGTTAAGAGAATCTTGCAAATCTCTTAAACCAAGACCTTTCTCAAGAAAAAACTTGAGAGTCGCACAGACCCCATTCTGCACAAAACCTAGATCACGAAATCCATCTTCATTTGCATAGAAATTGATCTACACTTCCAATGACGATTTCTCCTCTTTTTCTTCTCTCAAAAGAAGCTTAACTGAACACTAGAATTCCTAAATTTGGGTTCTAGTTATGGGTACAGAGAAAAAAAATTCCTCATATCTGAAAAAGAGAATATTGCCTCATATATGCATTTTAGTTCTGGTAATGCAACAACAACAACAAATGGATTAGCTCTGGTGTGCGAGATCTGTAGAGGAATTTATTTTCCAGGGGATCCAGATCTGCTCCAAAAAAAGTCGAATCTACCTTTTCACTGATCTGATGCCATAGATTCAATATGATGAATTTATGTAAAAATTAGATGTGATTCACAATTTTGTCCTTGATACAGTCCTTGAAAAATACCTTGGTATGGTCCTTGAAATGAACCTTGATACAATCCTTGATACGAACCTTGATACAGTCCTTAATACAAACCAGATCTAAAAAACTATAAAAATATAGAATCTACAGCTCTGAATTTAAATTGCTAGATTTATAAAATGATCTGAAGCAATTGTTTATAAATGATCTCTTTTAATAAAATAACAAAGGATCTATGGGATCTGAATAAAAAATGCAAAAGTACACTTTTATCTGTCTAGATCTCTTACATTTACAAGAAATAAAGCTCCAGTTAATCAAATCTACAAACTCGAAATTTGATATACAAGTTTACCACTCAAAAAGATGAATCAATTAATGAAAAAATTGATTGATGTAATCACAATAACAATTTTCCTTATTTTTAAAAACAACAACAGATTACCTCAGTATCGTTTCCCTTGAGTTTGAAGAGATCTGAGTTGATTTCAAGAAGTCTTCCTTTCTTCCTCGATCCATCAACAATTCTCTTCCATCACAATTTTCCCAATGGATCTGATACCATGTTGACAAAGTGTCCTCAGACATGTAATTTTATTAATAAGGAAAAAGTGATTACAATCTGAAGTGAGAATTCATAATCCACTCCCTAACCTCACTTGAAGAAATAACTAGTTTATATAGCTCAACTCTAAACTAAAATCTTCGAGAACAACCAATCACATAATCACATGAGTATGATAGGTGTCCTTTACTAGAAGCTATGTGTCCTTATCCTAACAAACTAGAATAAATTAATTTCTAAAAAAATTTATACTAGAAAATACTTAGACAATAGAACTTTAGGATTATGAGGCTAACATGTGGAAGCCCGATTGTACTGGTGCAGAAGAAAGATGAGACCTGGCGGCTTTGCATTGATTACAAAGCATTAAACAAGATCACAGACAGGAAATAGTACCCATTTCCTAGAATTGATGACCTTCTTGACCAACTCAAGGGGGCTAAGTTCTTCAACAAGATTGACCTTACGTCTGGCTACCACTAGGTTCCCATCGAACCAATTTATGTATGGAAGACAACTTTCAAATCTAAAGAAGGTCTCTTCAAATGGTTGGTCATGCCCTTTGTCTTAACCAATGGACCAACCACTTTCATGAGGCCGATGGATGATGTATTGAGACCCTTCACCAACTCTTTTGTGGTGTTATATTTATATGACATCCTCATATTCAACAGAACTTGGGAAGAGCACATGCATCATATTCAATATGTTTTGAGCACTATGCGATAGCACAAGCTATATGCCAACTTGGAAAAATTATCCTTTGGCATGAGCAGGGTCCAATACTTGGGATACATTGTTGATGAGCATGGGATACATGTTGATCCATCTAATATCCAAGTCATACGTGACTGGTCAGCCCTGACCACACTAACCGAGCTTCGAAGCTTCTTGGAACTGGATAAATTCTATCGACGATTCGTGTTGGGATTCTCCCATATTGCATGGGCCCTCAACCAAGTCAAATGGGCCCTCAACCAAGTCACCAAGGGTGGCGACAGAGAAAATTTTTCATGGGGGAAGGAACAACAATGAGAATTTGATGATTTGAAGCATCACTTGTACTCAAATCCAGTACTCTCCTTATCCGATCTGAAACAACCGTTCGATATTGAGACTAATGCATTTGACTATGTTGTAGGTGTAGTTCTCACTCAACACGGTCATCCGGTATCATACCATAGTGATATACTCTCAGATACTTCCCGAAAATACGCCACCTATGACAAGGAAACGTATTCCATTGTACAAGCATGTCGTTAATGGAAACATTACATTCTGGGAAAGGAGACAATTATCCACATTGATCACAAGCCTCTGCAGTTCATACAGACACATGGGAAGTTGTAGAATGACTGCCATCAGAAGTCATCCACCTACCTACAGAAGTTCCATATCAACATCAAGTACAAGACAGGGAGCACAAATCGTGTCACTGACTACCTCAGTCGACCTCCCATGGCTTCACTCACCATTGTGCTCCATTCCTTTTGACATGAGGCATATGAATGGCCCCAACTTTATCAGCAAGAACTGGACTTCGCCACCACCTATCATCTCTTGGGTACAGGCACAAATGTCACTGATTTTAACATTCAGGATGGACTATTATGCCATTTGGGCCATCTCTATGTTCTTGCAAGCGAGGGTGCAAAGATGATTTGGGAGGCTCACTACAGTCGGATGGAAAAATATTTTGGGGTGGAGAAAACTATGGCCATTCTACATAAGCATTTTTATTGGCCAAAACTTCAAGAGGACCTCAACAAGTATATCATATCTTGCACTGCCTATGCCATTGCCAAGACAACCATCAAGAAGAAAGGTTTATACACCCCTCTTCGTACTCTCAAGAAGCCTTGGGAATCCATCTCGATGGATTACATGTTTGGTCTTTTGTCCACCAAGAAAGACAATGATTTTGGTTTTGTCATATTTGATCGGTTTTCAAAGATGACCATCCTCACAACATGCAAGAAGAACATCACAGTGGAAGATACGACCAAGATCTTCCTCAAATGAGTGTGGGTCCATTTTGGGATACCACAGAGCATCATCTCTAATCGAGACAATAGGTTCCTCAACACATTTTGGTCGAGTCTCTGGTCATTGTTGGACACCAAGCTCACTAAATTCACTGATTTCCACCCCCAAACTGATGACGAAACATAGGTCGTCAATAAAATGATTGTTCACATCCTACACATGTACAACTCTAAGCATCTGCGTACATGGGATGAGAGTCTCCCCTATGTTCAACAAAGTTACAACAGGGCTCTCTATAGCGCCACTGACCATATCCCATTTCAGGTGGGGATGAGATTCCAACCTTTGGGTCCTGTTATCGCACAGTTTGTAGTTTAGGTCATAGACTAGAGTATAAAGGTCAAACTGGCATAACAGGGACGTCTCCCTTGGGCTTAGCCACCCTAAATAGAAAGGACCTCCCCATTGTGGTGACATTGGGGGGGGTAGGTCCTTGTTACGCCATTTTGAGTCTTATCCTCTAGTCTATGACCTAAACTACAAACTACGTGACAACAGGTCCCATTGATTTTTCACTACATCTTGCAACCACATAGAAAAAATCTTCCCATGTTCAGTCTAAGACTGACAAAGCCACCAGATTCATTGAGCGGATTCA
>JASDQU010198858.1:652-14215 GCA_032191745.1 Picea mariana
ATATTACTACTCTATGTCTTTAATAATTAAATTAATGATCAGAATATCAAGAGAATAATATGTATTTTTTTTTGTACAGTTAACAGTCAAAATTCTATTATATTTTTAAAATATCATATAATCCAAAAACTCTTTTTGTTGGCTTGTCACTCGGGAAACCATACCAACAACAAAGGTAGATACCCTCCGACCAAATATAATTTTTATGGAGAGTCCAAAACAACTTAAAAACTAGAGTTCTGATGAAAGTACCGTGCCTATAGCTATTGAAAACTATCATTCCAAAGAAAACATTACTAGGGAACAAACTTCATGGGGCCGAAGGCCCCTCACCTGAGGTCTGAGGGTGAGCTGGTTGAGCTTCATGGTGCCCCAGAGGCTAATGATGAGTTGTTTGAGGTAGGCGGTCAAGGATCTCTCAAACCATCAAGTGGAGGTTGTCGAGTTGAAGCTAGATCGTAATTTTGTGCATCTTCTCTAGTTTGAACGATTTGGCCCAGAAGCATCTTGAGGTGTCAGTAGAGTTCAATTGTCCGCCAATAATGAGTGTTCATGCCCCTGGTGTGTCCAACGTCTGGGACATTGTGAACATTGGTCTCAACTATTTCTGTATCTGTAGTCATCTCTCGTTCCTCGTTGACTGTGTCTTCCACTTCCTCCAAAGCTCTCTGAAATCATTGAGCAGTGTTTGAAACATAGTTTTTGGTGGCGTTAAAAACATCCTATTGGACTTGAT
This sequence comes from Picea mariana, assembly GCA_032191745.1. NCBI lineage: Eukaryota > Viridiplantae > Streptophyta > Pinopsida > Pinales > Pinaceae > Picea > Picea mariana. The sequence goes on from JASDQU010198858.1 coordinate 1,389, forward strand.
ATTTTGGAACCTCCTCCTCCTGTCTCCTCGAAGAGGAAGCTCCTGGGAGACCTGAGCTGTGTCTGTAATTGGAAGGATAACCATGCCTAGGGGCCATGGTCTCTCTGATGAGAGCCCAAAGAGAAGGGTGGTAGAAGATTGAGAGAATATTTACAAGAGATCCCTCACTATCGGTAGAGGGGGATCAAAAATTCTGAGCCAGGATCTCGAGTTGCAAAGTCGGCATCAAAATTTCACTAAGTTTCGTGTTCCTACACCAAGGAGGGGGGCTCATCATCTGAGTAGTTACCATAAGGATGAGGGTGAGTCTGGTTGTCTTGAGGACACCCCATTACTCTCACTTATTTCTGATTTCCCTCCGCCTTCTTGGCCTTGCCTTGGGCTTCCTCCTGAATCCTTAGCCGCATGGGAGAATCATCATTCGCTTCTTTGCTCATCCTTGGGATTGGGCGCCTTCATTAACTATTGTTTATGGGTGATGACACGAGCATCATGCCTTCCTTTACTATCTGGCATTCAGGTGTCATTGACATGTTTCCCTTGGTTCATGTGCTTGTCCTTTTGAGTGAGTTGGTGGGGGATCTCGAGGGTGCCCTGTTGAATCTCTCCCCCTGGCCTCTTGGGAGATTTCCCCTATGATAAATGTTGTCATGGGATTCTCAAGGTGCAGCCTTGTAGATTGCAGTCCTTGTGGGTAGCTGGAAGCTAGATATCGTCCAATCGCCAGAGAACCTGATGGGTTTCTAGTTGATCGCACACAGGAGGGGAGGACTGATATGCAGGGTCATTTATTATCCCCACATCAGTCTCGAGGACCCCCCCTTAGTATTTATTTCTCCTTATCTCTTCTTTTGAGAGGGGGTGTGATTCTCTACCTGGGGCAAGCCCCATGGCATATTCTCCACCTTTTCCTATCGACTGACCTATTTGTTGAGTCTGGGGTCACTTAGGTGGCAGGTGTGGATGTGGATATTCAGCACGTCACATTCTTCCTCCAGGAATTCAACCACTTGAAAAGTAAAGTCCTATCTATCCTTAGTTGGGATTCTTCCCAAATTGTTTTTCTCTTGGTCCCTCTCTGCCTCTAGGTTGATCTTGTTGTAGCTACTTCTTCTAGCTTCCTRGGGGGTTTGGCGTTGGTTTGGGCGTTCCTTTTGCTTGTGCTCCTGGGAGTAAAGGTATTGTCTTTCTATTATGGTGTAGGCTTGAGAGAAACCCTCCTCCTCTGAGAGTTTTCAAGGCTTGTCCCACGAGTCCTCCTTGATCCTAAGGCTTTCATTAGCTAACTATCAGCGAATTTATTTTTCGGGTGCTTCACATGTCTGGGGATGATTACTCGCATGGAGGCTAGCATCTATTAAATGGCTTCCAGTCTAGCTTCCAGACACCAACTTTTTGAGGTTTTCGAAGTTGGGGAGCCTTGTTGCATTCTTTTGAACATATTGATCATGATCTGGGAGTCACCTTCTATGATTAGCTTGTCATACCCTTGCGCCTCGGCTACACAGAGCCCTTCTTCTAGCATCTAGATTTCCATTGTGTTGTTGGTATTTATCCCTATTTGACCCCCATAAATTATCAAGATACTTCCTTTGTTGGTTCAAAAGACTCCTCCATACCCTGTCTATCCTTGATTTCCTTTTGAGTCCCCGTCGAAGTTCATCTTGACAAACCTTTATGTGGGGGTTCCACTAAGAAGTCGAGGCTAGAGGGGCCATTACTGGTTTCTTTCTGAGGGAGGCTAGGCTAGCGTTGAGGTTGAGGCCTTAGATTATTGATAGCTCGAACGAGCTACCCTGCCAGTCTTTGTTTGCTCAGGGATGGGCCAAAATAATTTCCCAGATTAAAGTGTGGACCTTGTTCCATAGATCCTCTGGAGGTAGGGATTGGAGCTTAAATACCCTGCGGTTGCTCTCCTTTCAGACTTCCCAGGTAAAAAATCTAGGTAATAGGTTCCATGCTTTGTTCACGATAGGATTATTCATTATTGTTGAAGTCCATTGTTCGATGGTGTCCCTTATGGAGATCTTGTTACGGCCAAAGTGCCTAAAGAGGAGTGTTTGGAGGTGTTGGCACAGGGGCAGACCCAGGGTTCAATGCTTCAAGAGCACACCAACAAAGCCCTAACTATCGGCCCTTTCAACAACACCTATGAAGCAGATGAAGTCTCACCCGAGGTAGAGGCAGGGGTGGTTGCAAGACTCAGGTGTCTGCAACCTTAGCTGGGACACAGATCTGTGATTATCTTGCTTACAATGCACTTAGCATCAGTTATTCCTTAACATACATTCGTTAATAAGATTCCTAGAAAGCACAGAGCATCGCAGTGAATACTTATACTACAGATGATTCAGTACTTAGTCACAAAAATATAGGTTAGATTCAACACATCAAGCACTAAGCATCTTATATATCATATCTAACGTTTATTCATATATCATCAGCACAAAGCATAAGTAGATCTACTTGATCACATCAAGCACTTAGCCAAGGAAGAGATAAACACATTAGAGCGAAGCACAAAGCACTATACACACAGTTACCATGGTTCACCCCCACCCTGGGGCTATGTCCACAAAGTCTTCTTTATATTATCTTGGTCAAGTAGTTACAACACAGAGCTTAATGATTCTTACTTCGCATAGGACAGAAGATCTGTGCAGCTCGCTAGATCCTTCTTCCTTTCTCTTCAACACAAGACTACAACCAACTACACTTAGCTTTCTGATCCCATGCACAGAGCACTCTAAGATACATCCGATCACATAGATCCAAATACTAGCACTAAGCTTCCATTCATACATCACACAGATGTACTATATTACTATCTTGCCCTATCTTACTATCTATATTGCCTATTTATAGATTAAAAAATGGGCCTAAACGTGGGTAAACCCACGGGCCGACATCCCTTTCCTGTTACATCAACCCAAAAACCCTAAAATAGACGCCAAAATAGGTCTTGCTTCCTTATTTTCTGCTTCGCGTTGTGCTCCTTCCTTGGCAAGTTGTCACAGTCCCAAAATTGGTCAAGTATAACCAAGTACTCTTAAAAACTTGGTCAAGGGCCAACAAGCCCCCAACACTCACCTATGACTCATCCTGAGTCACTCRGGTCTGACCAATTCTGCTTCGAACGCCTTGAGCTTGGCTCGAGTGGCTTCGACCTACTGCAACAAGGAGGTATGCTGACCATTCCTTGGTAATCTCCTCTAGGTCATCTTCTGTCAGCTTGTAATATGACTGGAGTTGTTGTTTGTGCTCGTTTGCGCATGTTGTGATGTAGGTGAAATGACGATCTACGCTGAATTTCATCAAAGGTCGAAACCTATGAAGAGTGTTGGGTGTAATGCGAAGTGTAGACTGAATGGAATTCTTCAACTGAGTGTAGTAAGTGTGGAAGACGGCATTAGACTACCAATATTTTTTCATGTCGCTGGAGTACCACAACCTACAAAACTTCGTGGCCAGTGGTTCGAAGGGTTCAATCTCCAAAAAAGTGGCTCCCTTGGACAGTTCCCATGTGATGAAAGCGATGAGTATGAGAAACCAACTAAAGTGGAACTCATACCCTTGGTCCTGCACTTGTCTACAGGAAAGCTCTAGTTGATTTATAAGGTATTTCACCCAGTTCGTTTGTAGTCCCTTCGTGCACTTCTCTGCAAGGTCAACTACAAATCTGGTCACCTGTGTAGGTCTATTTTTTCGGACTAACTTGCCCACGATTAGCTAGAAACCAAAGCACACTATTGCATTCTCAATGGAGGCTACCTTGTAACCTCGCGTTCTTTTCTCCAGATTTCCATATGTGTCTTTTATTCGTTGAGCAAGAGCACGATCTGCGGTATTTCCAGGGTAAAAGTCCTGCGGGTTAGGGCCCTACATTCTTAGCCCAGTGATCCGATTGATCATAATCGGATCCACAGTGATGCACCAGTCCAACCATAGGTATCCTCCGTGGTAGCAGGACAGCAAGAGTCGGACACATGAATTTACTTCTTGATGCCTCCCGAAATGTGGAATCTTCATTACATTGAGGAGGGTTGACTGCACAAGGTTATGGGTCCATTGTTGTGGTACAATCTTGGGGTTCTTTCCTTTTGTAATAGTCAAATACTTGTGCGGGGCTAGCATATTGTATACCTTGTGATCTCCAAGGTTAAAATCACTGAATTTTTGGGTGGTGAGCTTCTCCTGGTCAGCATGAACTACGTGCACCCCTTTCAGGAGGTACGCTGTGACTACAGCATAGTCGAAGTCTCTAAGTACAGAGTCTCGGTTTACAGGTCCGCCTAGTGGTGGGATATATTTAGGTAAGATGATTGGGATCATCTTCACAGTGGTGAAGTCGTTTCCAAGCTTAGATCGTATTTCTGAAGGCGGTCAGAATGGTCATGCTCGGGCAGTGGAAGGTGAAGCTGGCAGTGCACCCGAGGACGATGCATGTACACCTGTAAACATTCTACGTTCTGACATGAATCTCTCAGTCATTAAATCAATTAGAACTTCTTCAACAATTTTCTCAGCACCGCTGAGCTCGTTCGACATACAAATTTGGGTCAGTGAGCTTAGGTGCAATAGGAATTCAGAGATGAGAGTGAATAGTAAGGTAATGATCTCAGTGTAAGTAAATCTCAGGGTTCACACTTCAGATTCTCAGTTGGAAAAAAGTATTCTCGGTGCGTGGCGCGACAGGTGAAGTAGGCAATCTTAGCAATGATCTTCTTGCAACGGACCTGTGGCCTTAATTAACTCCATTCTTATCTGTTTTGGTGCTATCCAACGGTCTAGTGGTAACCCATAGCTGCTTTTCAATCCGTTCGGAGTGGCAGATGAACGGGTATATCAGTTCCAACGACTATATTGCTTCGTCATGGCGAAGTACTCTCTGTCGTTGTTCTGATATCTCGACAAAGCTCCAATTCTGTAATTCTTCTTGTTGTGAAGTGTCCTCTAGAACCTCTTGTAACCTTACAGTATTAGCCCTCTTCTTTCTTAACTTCCTAGCCTTCTTCCCAGTGAGTTTCGTCTCAGTAATTCTTTTACCATTCTGATGTGTATCTTYTGTGGTCTTAGTTACTTCGCGCTGTGGAAAATCTTTCTTATGGTTCCTTGATAATACCTTTTCTGTATCAAAAATAGGYAACTCGATCTTCTRCARATCCTCAATTGTTYTCTTAGCTTCGAMACYGGAGGTACTAATATTAAATATYTGYGATCTKCTCTTCTWTTCTTCAATCAAGTGCGCGATCCTTCTAGTCATAAAGTCTTTTAACTCTTKCTTCTTCYGTTCCAAATATTTTTCTTCTTCTCTTCGTCTGGCATGTTCTCTATCAATCCAGGGTTTTCCTATGAGCATGGTAAATGGGGTAGTGTCTTCAACAAATTTAATGATCTCATAGTCTTCCTCTGTCGAAGTTCCATTGATAGTCATAGGTATCCGRGCAAGCCTTCCACATAGGGTTACTAGCTTTCCTCTGAAGAAACTTGTTCCTCTAAGAAAGGAATCACGGCAGGCTTTCCTATAGCCTCCCAAGTTATTTCTGGCATAATGTTCACTTGCGCTTCTTCATCAAGAGTACAGTCAATGTCAAAGTCCTTTATTATTGCTTCGATTTGCTCCTTTTCTTTGAAGATCTCTGATTGCCTAACATGTCGGTGGTCATTCAAGGTATCTTTCATCTGTAGCAATATTTTTTCTGATTCTTTCTAGGTTTCTGCTATAATCTTGGCCTCTTGATCTCCTTTAGGGTTTGCTTGTTCCATATTCAGCTTCTCAAGCCTAGCAATCATTCTAGGGAAATCCAATACTTCATGGTCCATAGCCTTACAATAGAGGCAACTAAGTCTTCTCCCAGGGCATTCTCTAGCAAGATGTCCCAGTCGTCTGCAACTATAACAAAGGGTTAATCCTCTCATCCGCTTAGATGTTCCCCAACTCCTTCTGGACTGCGCACCAAGATCATGGTGGCTAGCCTGCAAAAAACTTTTTCAAGGATCCTGCATCCACTTGTTAGTCCAAACATTCTTTCGATGCATAGGTATAACATATCTATCACTATAGTTATCAGATCTATTCATATCAAATTTTCTTTCATCTATTAATGCCCTAGTTTTGAAGTTAGGACAGAATCTATCAAACATACCTAGATCCATGCTTTAGAAACAAAAAATAAAATCACTTATCTTACTTCTGCAGAGCACAAAGCTTCCAGATCTAGGACTTTTAACTATTCTTACCTTTATCGAGGCATAGAGCTTACATATCTTACCTTTTTCTTGCATATCTGACCTCTTTCTTCACATATCTGACTTCTTTCCTTCAGATCTGACCTCTCTTTCTTCAGATCTGACCTCTTTTCTTGGCACAAAGCTTCACAGGTCAAACATAACACTGTGCACTAGGGAAATAGATCCACGCACATAGATTATTTCACACAAAGCTTCTTCTTCTTCAGTTCCCAACAATCACAGTTCCAGTTCCCAGCAACAGAACCATTTGTTGGCACAGGGGCAGACCTAGGGTTCAACGCTTCAAGAGCGCACCAACAAAGCCCTAACTACCAGCCCTTTCAACAACACCTGCGAAGCAGATGAAGTCTCATTTGAGGTAGAGGCAGGGGTGGTTGCAAGACTCAGGTGTCTACAACCTTAGCTGGGACACAGATCTATGATTATCTTGCTTACAATGCACTTAGCATCAGTTATTCCTTAACATACATTCGTTAATAAGCTTCGTAGAAAGCACAAAGCATCGCAGTGAATACTTATACTACAGATGATTCAATACTTAGTCATAGAAATATAGGTTAGATTCAACAGATCAAGCACTAATCATCTTATATATCAGATCTAACGTTTATTCATATATCATCGGCACAACGCATAACTAGATCTACTTAATCACATCAAGCACTTAGCCAAGGAAGAGATAAATACATTAGAGCGAAGAAAAAAGCACTATACACATAGTTACCATGGTTCACCCCCACCCTGGGGCTACGTCCACAAAGTCTTCTTTATATTATCTTGGTCAAGCAGTTATAACACAGAGATTAATGATCCTTACTTCGCACAGGACAGAAGATCTGTGCAGCTCACTAGATCCTTCTTCCTTGCTCTTCAGCACAAGACTACAACCAATTGCACTTAGCTTTCCAATCCCATGCACAGAGCACTCTAAGATACATCCGATCACACAGATCCAAATACTAGCACTAAGCTTCCATTCATACATCACACAGATGTACTATATTACTATCTCGCCCTATCTTACTATCTATATTGCCTATTTATATATTACAAAATGAGCCTAAACATGGGTAAACCCACGGGCCGACATCCCTTTCCCGTTAAATCAACCCAAAAACCCTAAAATAGACCCCGAAATAGGTCTTGCTTCCTTATTTTCTGCTTCGTGTTGTGCTCCTTCCTTGGCAAGTTGTCACAGTCCCAAAAGTGGTCAAGTATGACCAAGTACTCTTCAAAACTTGGTCAAGGGCCAACATGAGGGTCCATAGTTTTTTTGTATAGGTGCAAGTATTTAAGAGGTTCTCAATAGTTTCCTAATGCATCTGGAAAGAGGACATCGGGAGAGGCCATAGATTCCTTATTTGCAGATATTGTCCCAAGTGAGAGCTCTTTTTAGGGCTATCAGCCAAAGGAAGGTCGAGACTTTCGGCCAAAGACTTTGTTTCCAAATCTTGAGCCAGATTTGGGCTTGAGGAGTCTTGTTTCATTGGGAAACTCTCTCGTAATCTTCTTTCAATGTGAAGGTTCGAGAAGAGTTGTTGCCCAATCTAAGCTGATATTATTTTTTGGAGCTACGGATTTTCCTTTTTTTGAGTTTCTCTAGGAAACCCTCTATGATATTGTTATCTTTTTCTCTAGTCCATTCGTGGTATGGGAGCCATTTCCGCTAGTGACTGGGAATTGTTTCTTCCATCCAGTATTGAACAACCCCGGTCTTATTCTAGGTTGTCATTCCAGCTTGAAGTCTATGATGAGATGGTTGGTTTTTCAGTCTAGGGAGTTGTTTCCAAGCATCCTCCCATAATAGAGTGTACATTCCATTGTTGATTACCGAGAAGAAATTTTATTGAACTAAGTGTCGATATTTCCAAGATAGGTTCCAGAGGCATGAACCCGAAGGGGTATTGTTCCTTCTGATGATCTACCTGGTTTGTTGATTTTGGGAGTATTTAGTTTTCCAGAGTTGTCCCATTGGGAATGGGGATTAGTTAGCCAACGCCACCATATATTATCTGCCAGTATTTGGCTGAGGGTTTCTAGATCCCTCAAGCCCATACTTCCTTTCAGTTTTGGAAGACAAGTTATTTCCCACACCACTAGAGCCCATTTTTTCTTGTTCTTCTAGTTTCCCCATAGGAAGTCTCTTTGGATATTTCTCATTGCTCTAAGAATATATTTGGGGCCTACTATAAATTAGAGATGGTAGATAGGCATTGCTTGGAGGACCGATTTGATGAGGATGAGTCTGATGGCTATATTGAGAGAACGAAATGACCAATTGCCTAATATTTTTTACATTTTGTCTAGGAGGTCCTCCCAAGTTTTTTTATTTTGGGAGTTCTATGTTAGGGGAACTCCTAGGTATTCGATGGAAGCTTGCTTGGTTATAACCATAGGATACATGTTAGGTGACGCTAAATTCGTCGAGGGGTGTTAAAGAAGAAGATGTTGGATTTATCTTTGTTGACACACATTCCTGAGGCTTCATAGAAGTCGTGGAGGACTTGATTGATTGTTAGAGCTTCCTTCAAATTTGGAGAAGCCATTAGCATATTGTCATCCACAAATTGTTGATGTGAGGCTAGGGTTTCTTCTCCATGGAGAGAAATCCCTTTCGAGTTTACTAGCTCCACTTTTCCCTTGATAGCTCTTTCCAAGCCTTATTCCATTAGGATAAAGAGGAAGGGAGAGAGGGGGTCTCCCTGATAGATACCCCTGGTTGGGGAGAAGGTCAGGGAGGGGGAACCATTAACCAAGATAGAAAATAAGGTCGAGGAGAGGAGAGACTGAACCCATTGAATCCATGTTTCACTAAAGCCAAAAGCGGTCAGGATGATGAGGATGTATTTCCAGTTCAGGTTGTCAAAGGATTTTGAGAGGTATAATTTGATGAGAATTTTGGGTTTCTTAGAGGAATGGAGAGAGTGGATAAGGTCATGCATTGGGATGATACTATCTAGGATTTGTCTACCTTCCACAAAACATGTCTGCTTAGGGGAGATGAGGGAGGGTGTAACACACCAAACCCCTAAGTATTCTTTTAAGGGATGGGGCATCATAAGTTCATTTTTCCTTAACTATATCAATCCCAACTCCAGGCTCTCAACCAGATTTCTGTTTGCAATGAGCTTCCTCACAGTTAACACCATACCAAAATCTGAGTTCTGAATCGCAAGCTATAGCCTCTCGAATCTCTTCGAGCACTATTAGTCATGGATCACGTGAGTCCATTTGATTCATATTGTTTCCATTGTTTTGACATCTACAGTGGAATTCCACCCATCACCCAATCCAACGTCGTGGCTTATTCCTTAGTCAACACATAGGCTAGAGGGTTGTTCAACGTTTGGCTTTGAACACCCCTTTTTCTTTCTACGCACGCATTCCTCAGAGTCCCAAAATCATGAACTCCCGAGGTGCTCCAACGTAGCTCCAACCTTCGGACTTCTAGCTTGTTCTCGACACTACACCTCAAACCTTTGGAATCTCGGAGACCCGGACTCCTAAAGGGTCTCCCCTAACCTTTGATTTAGCATTCATGTGCAAGGGGATGACACGTGGCATGACTAAGAGAGACACATGTCCTTGTTAGGGGGTGACACATGTCACATTATAAGGGTCTTTTAGGGTCTATGAGAAGTACAAGTCTGGATGACACGTGGCATACAAGACAACAGTCCACGTCACCCCAGGTGACATCGACGGGCCACGTCAGTCAGGGACTAGCAACCTCTGGGCTTTCTAGATTCACCTACTTGTCGAACCTCCCAGAGCTCCGAAGTCTGAAGATTCTGCCAGATTTCTCCTAGTGCCCCTTGGATCCCACAGTCGAGGTGTGTCCACGTAGATCCATGAATCTACGGTGGAGAGGAATTATGTAGATCGGGGGCAGAAGTATCATCTGTGCGGGATGAACTTCTGCAATCCTCCTAGACAGTCGATCTGTATATCCGACGGGATCAACATTTGGCATCAATTCCACCACAGGTGAGCAATTTTCATTACGGAACTCAAGAAAGGAAATACACATCGTGCTAGTTGGGACTCCGCAATCATCCTTGATCGTAGATCTCCACGTCGGTTCAAGCACGACCGTCGATCCTTGATAGGAGGTTAGCGCCAGTACGCCACACGTGGTAATGTACTAGATACGAAGGAAAATACAGGTGGGTCACGCATACTCCTCTCGCCAAATGGACAAAGCGATGAGTGCCAGGTGTGATATGCAGCAAGGCCAAGATGACACGTGGTCCTTTAGTGGGTGACACATGTCACACGTTAATGGGCCAATGGGGTCTACAAAACACATGAATCCAGGTGACACGTGGCATGTTACTTGTGCGTCCATGTCACCCTAGATGATGTCACTATACTATGTCATCCTTGATTCATAGCCTTCCAAGCCCTTCAATATCATGATAAAGTTGTCTCCACGTAAACCTTAGATCGAAAACCTCCATTACTTCGTAGTTTTGACGTTCAAGGAGTTTGTGGTGTGACCTCTTTCTTTCTCCTGGAGTGGTCAATGTCGGGCTGACCATGGTCTGAATCTAACAGTTAGGAAACATTCCGAAAGGTCTTGATATCTACGGTTTGCATTTATTCACAACTTCGTCATTCAAAGATTTTAAGTTCATGCCATCGTCATCCTCTCAAAGTAAGACTTCATCAAAGTGATGGATATAGTCTGGATCCAATGGATAGGAGGGGTCCCAAATTATTCTCAATCGACGGTTCACGTCAATTCGTAACTTCGATGTTCGGGGGTTTCCTCTTCTTGAAACACACTTCCTTCTGGAGTTTTGAACTCTGAACATGTCTAATCTATCACCACATTCACTTATCTTCCACGGCCAGGATTTATTCTGGCTTGCGACACCTCCGGATGACCGAACCTCCAGATAGTCATTGATCTATGGACATGCATCCCTCTACCATCAACAACCCTGATTAAATTCGTGACTCTGGCATTCAGAGGTTCTGGCGTTAAGCCATCTCTACTCTCTCGAAGTGGGACTTTGCCGAAGTGCTTAGTGCTACCTCTGTACTAATATCGATCCAACAGATGAGAGTGTTTTCCACTGGATTTCCAGATCCACGGCTCCCATTACTTCAGGACTTCTACATTCGGGAAGTTTGATGATATATCATCCTTGTTCTCATGGAGTGGCACTTTGTCAAAGTACTTAGTAGCGGATCCAATGGTCTAGGGGCTCCCAACTACTCTCACATCGGTGGTTCATGTTACTTCGTGATGACTAAATAGATCAAGGATTAATGGGGGCAAGTCTAACTSTCCCGAAAAAGGAAACCGTTGGGTKCCAGTTAACTGGGTGGATAACCGTAACTACTAGTTTCCTTTGGCCAATTTATAAATGGTAGGGTCGAAGCACTCTRGAGTTCTAAACTCCCAAAGTTTCGAAGCCAGAAGGTCTTGCTTCTTTSAGGCCTAACGCAGGGTTCCCAGACCTTGGTCACATGGGTCCTTTGGAAATTCTTGTGGGCTAAGCGCTAATCCATTTAGTCGCAAATGGGTTAAGGACATGGGAATGAGCCCTCATTCAKATGGGTGAAATATCTRAAGGAGGCATCCCCCTTCCATAGGGTTTGAACTTGGAAATTTCTCGCGAGGGGGAGGGTTTTAGAGACCTACACTATTACGGGCTTACATCTTAYGACTATAACTGCTCAGTTGAGTCAAGTATATGCCCATTTAAAAGCACAAGTTTAGAGAGAGATAATGCATATATCTAACTTAACCATTCAACACCGAACTTAGTCATAGACATATAAATATATCCAATCACTATTCCTATTTCATTACACATAGTATGAAGATACTTATTAGAAGACCAGAGTTCATGAAGAGACTACTAAAAGGGGTGCTTGTTTCCACCCAACCATAGGCACAACCACTCCTAACAAATTTACCATTGGCCACCCCCAAGCTAGACCATGATGCTTTGAGAGAGACTCTTTTTTCTTGCTTAGCAACAGTCAGGGAAGGAGGTTACCCTCCTCCTCCCACAAGATCCTGGCAACGATTTTTCTCTGTACCAAGCAAGGAGGTATGCCCAAGGACTTTCATAATCACTTGTCAGCCTCGTTTATCATCTTGTAACGAAAAAGCTTGCCAATACCTTCTTACGTTCAGAATGAGCTTATTCCCCAGTTCTTCCTCCAACCAAAAAGTTGTAACCAATTTTTTTCTCTTCTTGAGATTGCTCTTGTGATTCTGGTCTCTTCGCAGATCACTTGATCCTCTCTTTCGCCTCTCCCCATGAATTACCTTTTCCTTTCCTTCCTCAGCAAGGTTGTGTGGGTCTGAATCCCTAGCTTGTGGTCAAGTCTAGAGTCTTACAGATGGGTACCCTGCCCCATATCCTCATTAACTCTTGAGGAGGACTCTCACAGCTACCATGTTGACTGATAATTCATTATCTGGGTCAAAGGATTTTTCTGAGTCATTAATTCCAATAGGGTACTGGTTTGGTGGGGATCATCTCAACCATTCTTGGTTCCCCTCACCATATCTCTCATAACATCCATGGTCTATCTTAGCAAACCCCCCCTTC